>JAAGKR010002815.1:0-85632 GCA_011419295.1 Clarias macrocephalus
TGTTGTGCTTTGAGTGTTTGTAGTCGAATCACCAAACTTTTCCCCACAAATGTTGGGCCACACTGAGCATTACATTCTTTCTTTTCAGTATCTCAGTCATTTAAAGAGAATTGACAGGTAAAAGACAGCAATCGCAGGATCATCCCCTACTATGTATCTTATGATGATGGTGGTCTTATTTTGGTTCTGAACTCTGATCAACCTCTTATCTCTCTCTCACACACACACACTAATTGTGTCTCCTGGTGTTTCATGTGATATACCTTAATGACTTAAACACATTGTGAGAAACATTTTATGTAGCAATTGTCTCAAATGATGGTTGCAAAATACAACCTAGTGGTCACAGTCTGGAGCTGTGCATGTTTTCATATGGATGGCACAGCCTTCCTGAAAAAGATTTCAGAGCCTTTCTTCGAGTCGCAGATTGCAAACACACCTTACTATAGCTTAGGACAGGGACAGTAACTGCATTTCATGGTGTTACTTTAATGAAATTGAAATTCAGTACAACCATAGAATTCTGAACTCAAGTGAGCCTTTAAAAACTAAAGTTTGATTTCATTTCCATTTGGTATATTCATATACTTTCTAAAGTGTAGGAAGAAAAGTCTCTTTTACCAAATAATTACTAGGCTATTTGGATTGGATTTGGCTTGTTTTTTTTTCTTTTTTTTCTATAGGTAGGTAAAACAGCCTTTCCATGTGGGAAAATTAAGTTAAAAAAATTACTGGCATAAACAACTAAGAAGGGTCAAACAATAAGGGAAAAACATATTAGAACATGAACCCCTAGAGTCAAGTAGGTCTTTCCCTTGTGTGTTTGCAAGAGCCTGTTAAACCTCCAACAAAGCAGCATTAAACCATAAAAAAAATGCTTTCAAATTTAAATTCCTATTTCTCAACTGAGAACACATCCTGGGATTCAGCAAGTAACAACAAATCAACATAGCTGCTCACAGCAACAGCAGTAAACAATGTAGCACATTGAATTTCTTGTGCTATACATGCAAATATTCACATGTGAAAAAAAAAAAAAACTATAACCCTGACCGCAATGTTGACTGTTCTGAGCCGATAAATTAACACCACATGACATTTAGCTGAATATTTTGTTGCTAATAAGAGACAAAAATTTAGGCGTCTGATTTTTTTTCCCGCCACTTTGCAGCTCAAACACGAAAGGTCCAAAATTATGTAATTGAATTTTTGAATACTTATTGATAAAAAGCTTTCCCACAAAAACCATGCAAATAATCGACTAGTCTATCACTTAAAAAATGACAGCTTGCTACTCTTAACATGCGATACAACTTCTAACCTAAAAATAAATCTCTGCATTATCAATCTGTGCATTTTAAAGCTCTCATCTACACTACTATACATCTTCATTTATACCTCATAATCAGTTAAATGATCACCCCACTGTGCCATAAAAATATATGTAATAATATGCGCAATACCCCACCTTTTTTGTGTGTGTTTTGTGTTGTCATCTCTGGAAGCTTCTGTCACCAAAACAAATTCCTTTTATGTTCAAACATATTTGGGAATAAAGCTCATTCTGATTCGGATTCATATCTTTGAGCAGAACCGGTTCACTAACCAGGCTATGTCAATGAAGTAAGTGTTTACAGGGACATGAGTCATCTGAAACAATATGTATTACATATTCGTTGTGATTACAAGTTCATTACAAGTTCATCACAGTGACTCTGTGACTAGAAAACTTGATGAAATGCTGAATGCAGAACCATCAGTTGGTTAATGGATATGAGTAACGCATTACACATGAGCTGCGGCATAAAAATAACATGCCTGCCCAAGTTAAATTTAAATAGCAAAACCTGCAATATGGATTATGGTGATCATTACTATTCAAGTCCCAGTATTGCCAAGTTGAACCTGTTGGGCCCTTGAGCAAGACCCTTAACCCTAATTGCTAGAGGGGCACTGACCCCAATTTCCTAACTGAGATATACGTGAAAAAACTAATGTGGATGTATTATAAAATGCAAGTATCTTAATCTTAGGTGGCAAAATAGAATTGTGCATGCTTGCGTCAATCATACTAACAAGGAGTTATAAGTGGTATGAGTACACTTGAAGCATTCATGTTAGACAATGTTTTGCTCGAATAGGTGTTGTTGCAGGACACAGACTAAAAGGCAATTACTGTATGAGCAGCACGTTTGCTTTAAAGACAGCTTGTTTATTCCACGATGAAATCTCACAGCAATGTCGCCTCTATTACAACCAAGGAAAGCAGAGCAGACCTAACGGCGTCGATGATGTTTGGCCTGGTACCCGGAGCTGGCGTCGTTTACTACACTTTGCTACACTGACCAGGGAATACGTGAGACCTGCTTTTAACGTCGACCGTGTTCACTTACCTTTAGCATCTTGTCCTTTTGATGTCTTGATGTTCCGTCGGCGCAGACAACAGGGGAGAGATGCGGAGAGACAAACACACATCAGGTTAAATCAAATAAACATAGCACACAGCCATGCAGCTAGCTACATCGTTAGGAGCGAATGATGTGCAGTGCTTGCTAACTAGCCATTCAAAATTAGTCAAACACCAAGTTGCTAATAACGTAACCAAAAACAGTACAGGTTAGCTAGTTTTGCTGCAAATTAAGTTCAGTTTTGTGTGTCTCACTTAGGAGCCTTGTACTGACAGTTTCTTAAGAAACTGATGGAAACGATGCAGCAAACTTGGCATTTCCCCGCGGTCAGGTTTAGAAGAGCAAGAAGCAAGCTATGTAGCTAATTAGCGAGCAGCACATCCGCAGTAGCCATTAGCCAGCGCTTAGACTGGAAAGCAGCACATTCCCGGTTTCTGCTCCGAGGTCCAAGCCAAGGCCTTAGGCTTTACCTGCGCTCAGAGCTAGCAACTGTGGACACTAAGCAGATATCCCTCCGGCTAATGTACCTAATAGTAAGGCCTACCTGAGGATCAATACTGGTAGTAGACATAATTCATCAACCGACTCTCTATAATCACCAACAGTCTGGGTTTTTAACTCGCGTTAATCCGAGTCAGTGTTTCCTTGCTCGGCTCCTGGCGCTGTTAGCTGCTGTAACGTTATTTTTTCACGGCACAAATCCTCAGCAAGTTCCACCGTCAGATTCTACCAAACACAAACACCTGAATGTAAAATATTCCGGTCCGGATGGTGGCTGTGGTTATTATAAAGTCCACGTTTTAATTTTTAGTCCAATTCCGTTTCGCGGCGTGTTCTTTTAAGATTTTTTCCCTACACTTTCCAGCCTTGAGTTATTGTGCAGTCCTGTTCACTTCCCCCAGCTCCATCCGGGACCTGCTCAAAGCGGAATGACGTCACACACATACCGGGAGCTTTACTTCTTTAAAAAAAAAATGTTTATTTATTAATTTTCTTATTCTTATTTTTTACACTATAATTAATATATGTGGTAATTAATGCAAAAATTATAAAATGTAACCATATGTCCTGAAATACTCCGAAAAGGTAAATCTATTTCCTATAATACTAGGAAGTGACACAGCTTCCAGTAGGTTGATGACACAAATAACAGTAATGCATTTCGATGAGGTGTCGAGCACTCATTCAAAGGAAACTGTTTTTTAGGTGTGTGTGTGTGTGTGTGTGTTCAATCGTTCAGTTTGCTGGCCGTCACCCAGGATTACATGTTAAAGAAAAAAATATATATAAAAATATATATATTAGTATTATAATATATACAATTATATATATATATATATATATATATATATATATATATATATATATATTATATATATATATATATATATATATATATATATATAAAATTGCAAGACATTAAATGTCCAGATTGCTTTGAATGTATGGGACGTACCAAACCCTGGTTACAAATAATGAGCTGAGTTTCTGTGCTGTAAAGGTGGGCCTTTGGAAATGGATTTACATTGACCTGGAAAGGATACTGAACAATTTGAAGAATTATCCTTCTTGTTCAATTACTGTTATTTAGTTTCTCAGGTCAGAGTGTTTAGATAAGATGTATAGAACTAGTGTAAATAGAGTTTTTCCAGTGAAATCAGCAAAAACAGAAACATGTAAATGTAATCAAGAAATTTTAAGGCATATATATTCTAGCTTAATAAAATCTTCTGAATTCAGGATGGTGGCATGGTGCCATAGTGGTTAGTACTGTGGCCTCACACCTTCAGGGTTGCGGGTTTGATGCCTGCCTCGGGTCTGTGTGTGAGGAGTTTTCATGTTGTCCCTGTTCTTCCTAAAGACAGATAAAAGTGTGCAGATAAGTTAGTTGGTGTTCCCATATTACCCGTAGGGCTTGTGTATGATGGATTGGCACTCTTGGTCCAATTGTGCCAAAAGTCTCCTGGGATATTCTCCATTCTTAATTATGTTAGATCTTTGGACTTCCTTTCTTCCTTTTGGACATCTTTTCAGCCCATACATACTTTGTGGGATTCAGATGAGTTTGTGTTGGCCACTCCTATACTTTCACTTGTCTTTGTAATTTTGAAGGTATGCCTGTTATTGTAGCTGTCTTGGAAGACTCAGTTGTAAGCAAATTTTTATTTTAATGTGTTGTGCTATTATTTCAGTGTTTTTATATAAACCTCCTTCCTCATGAGGAAGAACATATGCAGAACATATTTTATTCAACTCCTGAAACTTTCTGTCTTATAGCAAATGTGATGACCGAGTATGCAAACATGTCAGAAGAATGATTTCCTAAATCAAGGAATTGTTTGCATAAGAAACATATATAGAAAGAAAGCTGTATGTAAAATAATAAAAATATTTTGCCAAAATAATGTGGAAGCCAGTTTAACAAACACCATGATAAAATCAGCCAGTCTGTCTAAAGAACTCACTAGCTCAGTGTGTATTTTGTACATTATGATATAATAATGTACATTAACAAGCAGAAGTGGTATTAGTGGGCAGTGGTAGCTCAGTGGACTGAGGCACTTAATTACTGATCGGAAAGTCGGCGGTTCGAGCCCCAGCTTCTCCATGTGGCCGTTGTTGGGCCCTTGAGCAAGGACCTTAACCCTGTGTGCTCCAGGGGTGCTATATCGTGGTCGACCCTGCGCTCTGACCCCAGTTACGCTGGAATATGCAAAGAAAGAATTTCACTGTCTAGTAATGTACATTTGTGACAAATAAAGGATTAACTTTCTAAAAGAAATGAAAGAAAAACTTGAGTAAATGAATCAGTTATATTTCTACACCAATGTTACCAATGTTTGTGTGTTTAAAAGAACACTTGAGGGGATGAAAACAAGGCTTTTTTAATGATATATTTTATAACATGAGGTTTGCTTTAAGGTGGGTAAATTCCCAAATTGTTCTGTGTGTGTGTGTGTGTGGAGTTTGCATGTTTTCCCTGCACTATGTACGTTTCCTCCTGGTGCTCTGGTTTCCTCCCACAGTCCAAAGTCATGCAGGGGATGCTAATTGGCATTTTCAAATTGCCTGTGTGCGAGTGGGTCAATGTGTGTGCTTGTGTGTCTAGTATACCAGACCTCTTGCCCTGCGTTCTCTGGGATGGATTGGTGCCTGAGTCACCTGGAATAAGCTCAGGATAAACAGCGTGGAGAATAAGTGAGATTTCCTTCCATTTTTAGGGGGTTAACAGTCAGAATGAATTGGTGCACCCAGCAAAGTAAAGGTGCTACATGGATTTCATGATTCTGTAGAACTCTATAGATCTGCAGTTGAACACACTGTAGAATATCTGCGTCGAGGTACATGTGCTATATCATTTCTTACTCTGTTCTATAGAACTCAAAAGACCAGACATCTGCTCTGATGCACAGAAATTTGACTTAGTTGTATAGAACTCTAGGGAATTTCTAAGAAGGCATGCATGTTCTATTTAACTATTTAACAAGGGCTTTTTGTGTCCTTGCCAATAATTTAAAAATCAATGATCAGGTTAATTTTATTCTCTTTTTTTCTTGAACTCTGCATTTGCATCTTGTTAAATTTGCCTACAGAGATGTTAAGAAGGGGATGGGAAACCTGTGCCTATTCTTTTAAAGTGAGTTCTTTCACACCCATTCTATTAATTTCAAGCTGCATAGTTTACATTTGCTTGTCATTATGTTTTTTTAAACAATGGTTGAGAAGAAGCTTGCCCTGAGTGTGTATTTTGAAATGATAAAGCTGTAGATTGTGGAGATAAAGTACTTCATAAACAGGAAAAGTTCATCTTTATTAAATGTTGTGGATTGGAATAGGAGGTACTATGTTCCTTGTTGGAATACTTGAAATACTTCTGTATTTGCCTGAAGCTAAATCTGCGCCAGAATTAGATCAAATTAAATCATAATGTTGAGTAGAAGGGATGTTATAGGAAGTTTTGTGTCACTCAACAGAGCCAGTCAATGCAATAGTTTATCATAAATACACAGATTATGCAGAAGTCACAGAAACTACCGTAATGCCCCTTACAAACCGCAAAATCCTTATGAAATACAAACACCCAATACAGCATGTTTTACTCCAAAAAAGGGATATGTAACTTTTGAAAACTGAATTTTCACTGTGGTGCTATTTTAAGCAGTAATGTAAAGATATACTATGAGATAAAACATGGGTCGTTAGAGCAAACATATCCACAGCAGTCCGAGGTAATAAAGCTTAATAATAATAATTACATTCCAATTGTTTGAATACTTGATTGGTTAGTTGATTCATTTCGAGTCATATGACTCAGATAGTTGTACCTGCAGAACTAAGTATAAAATTATATTATCTTAGTCCATTGCTCTCCTATGATCAAGGATGGAAATAGGTGCAGCCAAATGTTAAATGCATGTCTCAAGTTCATGACTTATAATATATTTGACTCCAATGCTCAAATTAAAGATCTCACTCCAATATTTGATTTACTTAAGTATCTGACACCAATAACAACCTTTTAGTTAAGGTACTAAAAGAATAAAATCTCAGTCTTCAAATTACATTTAATCTAAAACAGATTTATACTAAGCTTTCACTTGAACATGGAGTTCCTCCACCAGAGGCTTTTATATAGCCATAGTTATCCTGTTAGCTCAAACGATTCTATTGACTTGCAAGCCTAGGCCTTTTCTATTTATTTAAACTTGCACATATTAGTGCATTTAAATGTGTTTAACATACTAAACTTCAGTTAGAAACTAGTAATCATATACAACTCATCCATTATCAATACATCATACCTACAGAAGTTTATTATCTGCAGTAAATTAGAAGAAAAAAATATTGTGTATTAATAGTGAAAATGTACAACAGAGCAAACTGATGGACCTGTGTAACTAGCACAGGATGCAGATGGAATTGCATCAGAGAACAATCAGATGACACCAGATGGTAAAGGTCTTTTCCCTCAAGCTCATTCTCTACTCTAAGATCTTCCTTCTTGATCTAACTCTCACAAAGTATTTATTCCCCTTGCACACATTAAAAGTTTGTAATGACAAGAGAGTCATGTCTACATTAATCTTGGTAAATTCTAAAACTCTAGTATTAGGTCAAAGCAACCTAAGCCAGTTCAGATTGTTTCTGCATTTACCCTGTCTATGTGTCACAAAAAATAAAAAAATGTGAAGAATGTTTTCTTTTGATTCTTTAAAGTAGCCACCTATCACTTTGATGACAGCTTTGTACACTCTTGATATTCTCTCAATCAACCTAGTCACCAGGAATAGTTTTCCAAAGATCTTGGAGGAAATGTGTTGAGTACTTGTTGCCTACTTTTCCTTCACTCTCCTGTCCAATTCATCCCAAACCTTCTCACTTGGATTTAGATTGAGTGATTGTGGAGGCCAAGTCATCTAATGAAGCACTCTATCACTTTCCTTCTTCAACCAATGGGTCTTACATAATCTAGGGGTGTGTTTGTGGTCATTGTCCTGTTGGAAAACAAATGATGGTTCCACTAAATGCAAACCAGATGAGATAGCACATCACTGCAAAATGCTGTGTTAGCCATGCTGGTGTCCTCACAATTTTGACAATGCTTCAATGTGGGATTCAGACATTCTGCTCACCCTCTCTAAGTGTAACAAACACATGGTGTTTAAAACTAAAAATCTCAAATTTGGACTCTTCAGACCAAAGATTCTTGGCCCAAGCAAGTCTCTTCCGCCTGTGGATGTTGAAATATGGCTATTGCCTGAACTCATTTATGTGGGGTCTAATTTATGTGAGGTGCTGTAAATCCATGGTTTCTGAGACTAGCCATTCTAATAAACTTATCCTCTGCAGCAGAGGTAGCTCTTGGTCTTACGTTTTTTTGTGACGGTCCTAATGAGAATGAGTTACATCATTGCATTTGATTGTTTTGGTGTCTGCACTTGGGGAATAAGTGCTCATAGAATTTTGATATCAGGTATCCATATTGTTGTGTTAATCCAAAGTTACTGTTAGGATCCAAGCACGTACCCTGCTCAGTGGTTAAGACGCACTACTTCCATAAAACAACATAGCTCAGTTGTTGCAACATGGCATATCACACTATATGGCCAAAAGGACTTGCTCGCCTGCCTACACGTGCATATGAACTTGAGTAACATCCAATTCGTAATCTATAGGGTTTAATATGATGTTGGCTCACCCTTTGCAGCCAACCATCAGCTTCAACTCTTCTGGGAAGAATTCCACAAGGTTTGAGAGTGTGTTTATGGGAATTTTTGACCATTCTTCCAGATGTGCATTTGTGAGGTCAGACACTGATGTTGGTTGAGGAGGCCTGGCTTGCAATTTCCCCTCTAAATTATCCCAAAGGTATTCTATTAGGTTGAGCTCAGGACTCTGTACAGGTCAGTCGAGTTCTTCCACACCAAACTTGCTCATCCATGTCTTTATGGCCCCTGCTTTGTGCACTGGTGTGCAGTCATGTTAGAACAGAAAGGGGCTCTCCCCAAACTGATACCCCAAAGATGGGAGTATGAAATGGTCCAAAATGTCTTGGTATGTTGTAGCATTAAGGGTTCCTTTCAATTCAGGTAAGGGGCCGAGCCCAACTCCTGAAAAACAACTCCACGCCAGATCCTGGACTACTGCTTCTAATGTCTGGGGCCTACCAAAAGTTTGTTGTACCATTAGCTTTCTAATCTGCCAACAAATATTAAGTTAGTATGAGTATAGCACTTAACATTCAAAACAAAACAAGCAATTTTCATGCTGCATTATTAAATTTTTTAATCTCCACACAGATTACTTATTATGCTAAATTTCAAGAACTCAACCTTTTTTTTTCTTTGATATGATTCAGTATTTTCTACTGGTAATGACTTGATGTTGGTACTTAATATTGGATCCATACTTTCTACACAATAAAACAATCCTTGAGTAGTCATTTATAGCATGTGGCTTATTTGATAACAATGTTAATTTGAGTGTAATATTATTGAGCCTAGTGGCAGAATGTTCTTCTCCTGTGTGTATTTTATTGTTACTTTGGCTAGGCTATAACATTTTAAAACTGGTTTAACAATGTTATATGACTTTTAATATAACAATATCCCATGTTGGGAGCTGGCAATCATTTTCACTGTAATCAGTTTGCTGTCAACACAGCTATTTGTTTTCTATAGGATGCACTATCCCTCTTGGCAATAATAAATGTCAACCAGCAGGTGGCGCACACAAGGCTGTGGGATGTGCCGTAATGAAGTGTAATGTAATGTGTATAATGTAAGAGTTTTTATTGGATTTAATTTTTAGAATTTATTTAATACATATTTGTTGAAAGCACTTTTCTTTTTTTTTCTTTTTTTTTACATCACATGTACGGTACAATATAGTGAAGATGCCAAAAATGCATAAGTTGTAAATGTATTGTAAAAGTAATAATGCTAAATATTTTTAATAATATACATAATTACATTTATATTATAATATAAATAATTACAAAGCTAAAAATGGCCCAGCAACCACTTACCTCTCCACTGTAATCACACCTCGCACCACACCATGTTTCCTCCGATCCTCCAGCACTGCTTGGCTGGTTTCACCATCTCTCAGGGATCAAGAAAGATATCTTTCTAGACTCCTTTCTAGTGGTGAAATTAACTTTCTCTAGATGTCCATCCAGCTGAGTCTTTGGCAGTCTTCAGGCAATGACTTAAGATGTATCTGTTTCTTCATTACTTGGGCTAATCTCTCCCAACCCCTGCCATAACAGCTAAAGCCCCATAGTTCAGCAACTAGATAGCAAAAAAAACTTTTTAAATCAGTAACTAGTTAAAACGGAGCAGATCAAGCTATAACACAACATATCATCAGCTATAAATAATTAAATAATAGGTCAAGATATAAGTATTCTATTATCACTTTTCCTAATGATAGACACATTTACAAAATAATATACATCAATAAAATATTTAGGGGGAAGTAAAAAAAAACACTTACACATGTCACACAGATGTGTTAAGACTGTCTTCTAAATAGGTTAAATGTGACCCTGGTCATTTGGGCCACAGTAATATATCCCCCAAAACAACTTAATGATCCCCAAACAAATGAAAGGTTCCTATTAAACCACTCTGGTACAATGAGCTACGTTTATATTACATGAAGCAGTATGGTGGTGTCGTGATTAGCATTTTCACCTCACACTTCTAGGTTTGAGGGTTCACTCTCCTCGGGTCTGTGTGTGCATGGAGTTTGCATGTTCTCCTCATTATTGATGGGTTTCCTTCCACAGTCCAAAGACATGCAGGTTAGGGTAACTGGCGTTTCCAGATGTGCGTGTGTGTGTGTGTGTGTGTGTGTGTGTGTGTGTGTGTGTGTGTGTGTGTGTGTGTGTGTGTGTGGTCTGCAAAGTATTGGCACCCTGTCCAGGGTGTATCCTGCCACAAAGTCTCCTGGGAAAGGCTCCAGGACCCTGTACAGTATAAGTGGTAAAGAAAGACTGAGCTCAGGTAACCTGTTCCTGTACACCTATTCAGAATTTGTACAGTATATTTTCATAGATCTGGAACACACACACACACACACACACACACACACACACACACACACACACACACAGAGCTTCTTGCTGAGTCTTCTTTTTTCTTGTACAAGCTTAAGGTCCTTCACCTTGCTGGCATGATGCACGATCACCATCATATTCACAGAGACTACTCTGCCCCCCTGTGTACCACAACATGCCCTACAGGACACACAACAAGCTGCTGTTCCCCAGCACAAATGAGCAGCAGTGAGTCAGCAAACTGGCAAGCTGTACGCGGCTCCGTCATAAACACAGCATATGATCCAGCACAACAGGTCATGTCAAAAACACTGACTGATATGAATCTCGGAGCTGGACGAGATATGGGTGTGGTTCTATTGGCCTCTAACCTGTGCATGAAAGAAATGCCAGAATCTCTTTCGATGGGCTGTGCAATCATCTAAATATTATGATTACTGCAGATATCTGAGGAATAGAGGCAACTGGGCAACTTCGTATGTTGCAGGAGTAAAGATATAGCGCATATTGTAAGCGGATTCGTTTTCTTTACACATCTGGCCGTGTATAATCCCAGTTTGCCCTCTGTGTACCGCTAGGGGGCGCGTGTAACAGAGCGTTTGAGCATTCGCGTGCTGTCACACGCGCAGCCGAGGGACGGAGAGGCGAGTAGGCTTTTTATTATTTAGCATCCCAAAAAAAAAAAAAAACCGAACAAGTCAAGATTTGCCTTGCCAGAGGAGCTGAAGCCAGACGCCAGAGTGATGGCGGTGCGGAGAGAAGGCGGTGCTGATGCGGATATCAGTCGCCGCGGCGCGCGCGAGCTCTGTGTAATAACGCGCGCGGAGCACTGATTATGCGCACGGGGCTGCGACCGCGAGTCCCAGCACTTCAGCCGCATACTGAGAGAAAGACAGCGAGAAACAGGCCACAGCTGACCCCGGAGCCCATAACCTGCGTAAGTATGCACGGCTCTTTATTAGACGGTGTGTCTGTCTGTTTTTTGGCGCTCATTGCCCCTTGCACATGTCAAACATCGGAAGCGTTGTGGTTACTCCATCACATGTGTTATAAACATAATACAATATGTGTGCAATAAAGTGATTGGAGAGAGGAGAGATTGGAGTGAGTGCATTAAAGCGGAGGCACTGGTTTTAGACTAAAAAGGCGACGCACGCACGTGTGTATCTGCAGCGGTCTTTTGTGATGCTGCGACCAATTAACCGATTTTTTTTTTATTTATTATTATTATTATATATATATATATTTTTTTTTTTACCGAGGCGACCTTTGATGTGGAAGCAAACGAGGCGGGGACGTTTTCCCATTCTGTGGAAACATTTCCAAGCAGTTAACACAAAAGCGCCATTCATGCAATGGCTTTATTTGTTAGTCTATAAAGCGACGCGAACCCGCTTTCCGTCTCTCTGTGAAAGCTGGCGACGCGTCTGCACCGCGCGGACATTTTGACTTTGAGCTTTTTTTTTTTTTTTCCTTTGACGAGCGCAAGGGATATACGACATTTCTGGAGACAAAATTGAGTGGCCTGTGTGACTGCAGTAATGATTAACGCATGCTTTATGTTCGTGGGGGACCGTAAAGAGCAGCCCGGGGTTCAGCTCTGACCCGTCTGGAGGTGAGTGAAGCGCCGCAGTCCAACACAGAGCGACTGGCGAAGGATGAAACAAGCCAGGGTCATGTGCAAGGCCAAGGATGGAGACAAGCAGATGTACGATGTGGGCGTGGGTCGTTAAGTGCTCAAATCAGAGCCCGTTTGCATATTTTAAGCGCACACAAGAGCTAAGAGAGGAGAGGACAGAGTGCTTTGAGGGAGCCAGAAAGCCCTGGGGCCAGGCTGCCCAATCAGATAAGCTTCCAGTAGGAATGGAGGAATCTGGCTTTTTCTTACCATAGGTTACATTGCATCCAAACGAAAATAGCCTGTTGATAAGCCAGATATCAGTATGATATCAGTTCTCTATTTTATTTTATTTTTTTTTACATTTCAACATAAGGTCAAACTGTCATATTTGTAATGTTGCATCCATATACACACTCGCTCTTTTGGTTGTTAAATTAATTCATACTACATCTCATAGTCATCAGGCATTTTCCTTTCTCCAAGCAACCTCTCTAATGATTTAGTCCTCATTAGCCCGGGACAGTAAAGAAACATCAGCGTGCACGTTTGCTTATGTAAAAAATTATGTAGAGCAGCACAAAACATGTGCTAATTAATAGATATTAATTACACAAACACACACAAACAGCACCAGAAAACATCAGCATAAAATCCCAAAGGTTTCCAAGGCCCTGGTCCAAGGCCCAGATGAGAACAACAATTATACATGTTAACTGTAGAACCTAGAAAGAGGGGAAAAGACCACAGCTTGCATCTGATGAATCATTTTCATGGTTTGTTCTGCTGCCTCCCAGTGGGAATCGGCACCTTTTCTTCTGTCTGCTTATTTAGGGATACTGTGACATTCCTTAGACGTACATTCATGAATGGATTCCTGAACTGTGCCCTTGAATTTACTGAAACACTATAATTACCATGAGGAAGCTCTTAGGCCTGACAGAGTTGACTAAAGCAGCTGGCTATTTGAATGACATTTAGATTGCACATATGAAAGCAGCCAAGCAGATACACATCCTAAAAGAGTATCCAAAAGAATCATCAGATGCGAGGAAATGTGTTTAATCTTTAGACTTTCCTGGAAGCAAGATATCATGGACGAATGTATCCCCCTCGTTTATTACAGTTTAAGTTAACTGCGAAATGTCATACCACTAACACTACACGTATAAATATGGGTAACTACTGGTTTCTGCCTTATCAGCAAGAGCTTGTTTTTTTTGCCTGGAGCTGGGTGATAAGCAGTGGGCTCAATCCTCTAATGAAGCTGTTTTCTGGTGGAACTTTCCATGAGGCCTCCCTGCATTTATTATGGAGCCAACAAGCGAACATAGTGTCTGATTGATAAATGGTGCCCAGAAAGAAAGAAAAAAAAATCGATTTGTGTGTATGAGTTTCTATAAAATAAGGCAACAATCATTATTTGATATCTTGCATCTTCCTTTTTAGAAATTTTTAAGGATGGTTTTGCAGCCATGGTTACATACACCGACCAGCTTGGCTGTTTGATGTGACGTTCTGTGTGAGTATTCTTTCATCCTGTTATTATTTCAGAACATTGTTGTTTAAATGTATGTGTATAGGTTTTAAAATTCTGACAGCCATTTAATTGATATGGTTTGGGGTAGATGCTAGGGCTCAATAAGAGGGGATTTTGATTTCATAGTCGTTTCTATACAAGTAGACCTCTAGTGTTGCTCAAACAGTTCTTCAGCAGATCTAAGCTCTTTTCAGACATGGGACTAACATGGTCTCTTCATCAATCTGTTGTAGGGATGACTTTCTGTCAAAGAGTCATTTTACTTTTACTTTATTATTCCTCATTTATTCATTTAGGCATAACCACTGCCATAAGGGAGAGAGAGATTGTACACCTTTGACAGTTCTGCAGTATGACTGATTACAAGAATTCAGTTTGATATATGATTGGTTAGATCTTTACCAGAGAATAGTTATCACCGTGCAACACTTTTACTCATAATTTAAAGCCATTTTAAATAGAATAAGATTGTTAGTCCTATGTCAATGTTTCATAATCTTGTTTGTACCTATCTGTTAATGTGACTGCTTGCACTGCTGTGCTGAAAGTGATCTGTAAATGTTACGAGGGCTGATCAAGTTAGATTGCTGCTGTGACAGATTAATGGAAAGTAGTGCATGTCTGAAAGGTGTTCATTGTACAGTAAATACAGGGTTGTGGCTTGGAAAACTGATTCAGATGGTCAAATGAGGACAGCCTTTTATGACCAGAAATATGTCCACACCAGTTTCTATTTTATCACCTGAAATAAAAGTCACTTGTAATTCAAACTGTTCTGTTTGCTTACATTTGTATTAAAATAGTGAATTCAGTGAGTTCTGCTGTCTGTATCTCCCATAGTTTTATTCGTCATTTTCCTTTGTCTTTTGTACAGAGTGTGTAAGTGCTTTCTTGGTTACAGTTGGACGGCACAGGTGCATTGCAGACAATTTTACAGGCCGCATCTGATGAGAAACAAAATTGAACAGGCTTATGTCCAAAACACTAATAAAAGCTTTACATTCACAAAAGCACACATAGCTAGTAAGGATTTAGGTATTTCTAGTGAGTTCTTTCGCTATTGCACTTGTTAATCTGGGCCCTCATCCAACATGCTCTTCGCAGATAACATAAACCATATTAGCAAGACGAAGAAGATCCCTCATTTTATATGATTACTTACTTATACAGTATATATTGAATTTTTTTTATGAGATAAGGCCATCTAAGTAAAATGTACAAAGTAAACAGTAGGAATTAAAAAATAATACTAAAGTATACCTGTTATAAGACATTAAGTGTTTTTAAAGGTTAAACACAGATATGATAAAAATGCCAAATGGACTGGAATAAAAAAAGAGTATACATATAATGGAAACTGATTCTGTTTGCCTGTCATTGTAGACTGTTCCAATCATTTGCCTGCTACTGTATAATGTGGTATTACAGCACAATTTCAGAAGCACTTTCTTTAGTAAATAAAAAAATAGCTAATGTAAATTGGTAATTATATACTAAACTAGCTAGTTACTAAACTAATGCTAACAAACTATTTAGCTAGATAGACATTTTAGTTTAATCTAGTTTACAGCACACTGTAAACCCGAATAAGTTGGCGAAACTCAACTTGGGACAGGCACTTCATCCAGTTGTTGGGAATCGAACCCAGGCCTTTTGCATGGCAGGCGAAACACCTACCACTGAGCCACCAGTGACCTATTGTCCAGATAACGTCAGACACAAAATCGCTAGTCTGAAAGATTTTAAGTTGGTGGAACTTTAAGGTGACAGTTACTGTTACAAAAGTACTTACAGTTACTTAAAATATCATTTCTACAAACTCATAAATACTATCTAAATTCTAAGTTCTAAATACTCATCAAGGTCTATTAATTTAAACTAATTGTAATTATTTAAGTTAATAGTACTCAATATGTTAAATATGTACAAAAGAAATTACAACTGCGGTGGCTTCTGGGCTAAACATCTTACCTAGGCCTTTTGGGTCACAGTGATGCTGTCATTGTCTGACATTCTTGTTTAACCTGGAACCTTGCAAATCTAAATGCTAATTTATTATTTGGTCATGACCAATATGTAGTCATGAAATCAATTTATGTTTTTGTGAATATTGATTCAGAAAACAAATAATCAGGTTGGTCACTAAAGGAATCATACACATAATCTAACAAACTCAATAGTGATATGTGAGTTATTAGATGAGCCATAGCTACAGTGACAACATCCATAAAGTAGAGGATTGCCTTAAAAAAGAGAGAAAGAAATTTCTGTGGTCAACTGTAAGTCAGGGAAACAATTTGTATGTAAGACTGGGCATATGAAATCTGTGCTGATAGCTAGATGCCTGAGGCAACAGCAACAAGTCTAACATGCTGAACAATCTGTCAATCTGCTTGATGACTGCTCACTGATTCCAATTTGCTATGGTGTGATACATAGATTGGAACAACTAGTAACCTTATGCAGCCAAGGCAGCACGACCATGACAGGATTAGACATGGCTGACAGTAAAAAAAAAAAAAAAACACCACGGACTCTATTACAGTAGCTTAACCTTGTATGTTAGACTTGTTGCTTTTGTTTATAGCCTTTTAAAAAAATAAAATAAAAAAAAAGCAAAGATATAACGATATTCTTAACAGGATGTTTTATCATGCCATTGTCACTTAGAGATTCTTTGAAAATTGTGAACAGTAATAAAGTATTGAAGGATAGGGTATCTGCTGTCTCCATCCCTCATTTCTTTTTTGCTCTACATAAAAATAAACTTCTTTAAAAAAGGTGAAAAAAGGGAAGAACAGTGCGGTGACAATGTCTTGTCAGCGAGCTTGGGGGACTGACATGTCAGTATCTTTCTTTCTCTGAAATCTAGGCCTTCACAGTAATTAAAACATGCAATTCCTCCACTGCTCCCTTTCCCTTTCTCTCTTTCCCTCTCTAGGGTAGTAATTGGCAGCAGAAATGGGAGCTCATATCTGACTCTGTGATGAAAGTTTGCAGTTGTTACGTGATCTGATTTCTGCTCTGGTACATTAACAATAAAGAAAATTCATGTTCTAGTGGCCTTGTTATTCATATTTGGAAAGTTTAATTGTTCTGGATGTTTTCTAGAGAGTGTATAAATGGTGTGACAATATACCAGTATGATAGTGTACCATTTTTAAGCAAATATCCTTTCTTTAATTTCTTTTATGCCATGCCAGTGGTGACAGTATCTCAACAATGTTATTTTAGGTCCATTTAACCTGCAAGTGATGCTTCTATATCTTAGTAGTCTGACTTAGACTCACCATCCACTTCATTATATGCACCTTGCTAGACTCTTTTTTGCCTATGGTGCTGCCTTGATTCTTCATTGCATAGATTCAGAAAGTTGTTGGAAACATTCCTTAAAGATTTAGGTCCATATTGACATAATAGCATGAAACAGTTGCAGCAGATTTATCAGTTGCACATCCATGATACGAATCGCCCATTCCATCACATCCCAGCGTGCTCCATTGGATTGAGATGTTGACTGTGGAGACCATTTAAGAACCGTGAACTTCACTGTCATGTTCAGGAAACTAATCGCAGTTGATTTTAACTTTGTGACATTATACTGCTGCAAGAAGATGATATCGCGGCATCAAAAGATGGGTACACTTTTTGTACCCATTGAAAGCGGCCAATGTTTGTAAACGGATGGACAATGGTTAGCAAGAATTCTCAGGTTCTAAGGGACAAAAGGGGGCCAAGAAAATATCCCCCACACGATTGCACCACCAGCAGCAGCCTGAATTGTTAAAACAAGGCAGGATGGATGCATGTGTTATTTTGTTTACACCAGATTATGAACCTAACATACAAATGCAGCATTTGAGAATTATCAGACCAGGCAATGTTTTCAAATTTTCTGTTGTCCAATTTTGGTGAGCCCATGAGAATTGTAGTCTTAGTTTTCTATTTTAGCCAACATTAGTGGCATCCAAGATGACACCAAAAATGCTCTTCGGGATACCTCATTTGTAACAAGATGTTATTTGAGTTACTGTTGCCTTTCTATCAGCTTAAACCAGCCTGTCTGACACCAACAACCATGCCACATTCATTGTCCCTTAAATCCCCTTTCTTCCCCATTCTGTTGAACTTCAGTTGATCCTCTTGAACATGTGAGTATGCCTAAATGCATTGAGCTGCTGCCATATGATTGGCTGATTAGATATTTGCCTTAACAAGTGATCAAACAGGTGAACCTACCAAAGTGGCCATTAAGTGTATGTAGTTTTACCAGCTTGTGCTTTGATGCACTATGGCATTACTTATTATCCTCCTTGAATATGCAGTATTTTAAATGCAATGGCAAGAAATTCTCTGAGTACAAAGTGAGAGTGAGAATCAATCTCATTCTACAAAATATTGGCAGCAAACCTGATCTTAAATTAGCTGCTAGCCATCATTTCCATCACAATAACAGCAGGTAAGGAGCAGCTTAAGATTACTAAAATACCCACTGAACCAAACTAAATCTGAATGGACTCTTTTTAATAATTATAAATACGTGAAGGCTAAAAGATGCTATGATAAGCCATAATCTGCTGTATATAGACCTGCAAAGTATTTTCCTGTTGCTAATTATTATTTCTGTTTATAAGCCTGAGATTGAGGAAAAAAGTATGTAAAAGTTATTTAGGGAATTTAGTCAGGGGGAAAAAAAAGATAAAGTAGTAATTTTACGACTCACATTTTTAGCCATTGTTTGAAAGTAAATGGGTTATAATGTAACAGCTTATCATGATTTTTAACAATGAATTATAGCCATAATTATTTTCCCATTTGGCACATTTTTTAACTAGTTTACCTTGTTCCCTTGCCAACCCTTTAGTAGTTTTACTTTTTGTAGGCTATTACACATGTGCTTGAAGACTTTATACTTGTTTTTCGACTAGAATTCTTGAACAATTATTAACATTTTGAAAAAAAGAATTTGAAAACCATAATTATTATTAAATCATAATTATTATTAAAGCAACTTGTTTTTTTTTTTTTATTTCTAATAAATGCTTGATAAGAGTCTGCATCCCATGCAAAGCAAAAGAAAGGCTGCTATAGTATGATTTAGAGAGGGTCCAGAGGGAGGTATTGCAAGATTTTGGGGAAGTTGCAGCCAGACACGAAAAGGATGAGGCAGAAATACATTTTAATTGCTTTTTTTAAGTGAGTGATGAGGTAATCTTAAACACTGAAACCATAATATTGGAACAACCTTATCATAGAATTTTTTTATTGCATTCCACCATCCCCCAGCCCAACCCTCATAACCCCCATATACCCCCTTTTTAAAGCTGATTATACTCATCACATGTATGTACTGAGACAATGTAGAGAAGACAAAGGAAAATACCGTACAATGGAGAAACTGTAGAAAGTACTCTTCAACTCTTTAAACATTAATTTTATTTCATATTTGATAAATGCATATTTAATTATACTTACTTAATATGTCCTTATTGTAATTTTCCTTTACAAAAATATATCATTCTAAAAATGTATAATAGCCACACTATGATTTGCTCAATATCATAGTCATAAGTGGTGTATTGCATGTACATGAATTGCTTCAGTAATATACAGTATATTTCTGATATACAGTACTGTAGTAGTATTCTTATTAGTATGTGAAATTTTCATTTACAAAGCATTATTCATTCTTTTACATAAAAGGCACTTAAACTTTCTTAAAGGATACGAATCAGCTGTTTACAGTGCAATCAATTATTATGTGTTGTTGTGTCATCACATAAATTAAAGATGAGTCAAAGGGTTGAGGTTGCTTAAATAATTGATGATATTTTAAACATGTACATAAATGCCCTGTCTAGTTGTAATGGGTTAGAAAATGCTTTTTTCTGGACTGCAAATGAAACCTAAAAGTAGAGGCAACACAGCAGGCACATGATTCTAGATCATCCCTGACTGTGACTATGCAATTAAGCTGTAGGGAAAAATGGCTGTTTGCCAGTTAATTAGGCCATAAAGAAATACAGCACTACTGTGAGATCCTCGTTATGTATAGTGAAAATAAAAACTCCCCATCTGCCGACTGAAGATATTATTGTGACTACCAAACTTTGTGTATATTCTTATTCCTTCCTTACCAGCCACGACAACCTACCCATGAGATCTTGCTAAGGTATATCTGAATGTGAGGATCGGAGCGCCCTAAAAGGCCCGGTTAGTGCAAGTGCGTGTTTGTGTGTATTGGGTGTATCAGAGTTCTGTTGTGCACTGAGATTGACAGGCCTTGAAAGACAAGCTGATACCCTAAATGTTGCACTACAGTGGCAAGGTGCCACTCCTTTTAAAGAAAAGGAGAGATAATGGAAAATAGAGGGCTGGAGATGGCAAGGAAGGAGGACAGGCAGTGGAAACTGGTTAAGGGGAATGTGAGATGGTATTTTGCAACTCAGTGTCAGCCTGCCTGAAAGTCTATTAGAGTACGGGATTATAAGAATCAATATGGCTGTAGAGCAGAAGGCTGACTGTCACCACTGAGAGGACACATCTGCTGGAAATTATAGGTAACTACTTCTCTGCATGTTTTAAGAATGTATAGCCGTACCTTTACCATTAGGTCCCTGCAGAAAAAGTATAAGTATATATCTGCATGTTTCTCATATCTTTCCAACATTATTGGATCAAAAGCAGTAGGTTGAGAATGAATCTTCAATGAACTTCTTGTGTGTATTAGTGTGTAGTCATATTTGAATATCGCAGAGGACTTGATAAATTGTCAGGATTTGACACTGGTAATGGAGATGTTACTGGCCCTAGAGTGTAATGACCAAAATGACAAAAACACGGCAAATAAAATTATACAAAATGCATAAAATAAGCAAAATAGCAAATAAGCAGATATTGGCAAAGAGGATAGACAAAACATACAAATGCTTAGTGAAGCTGGCATTGAAATACAACTAACTAAGCAAAGAATGGAGGGAAATGTACTGTAGGTGTATGTACACATATAGGGTGTAATGGATAGAAGGTGACAACAATCCAGTGCCAGTGAGCTAGAGTTAGAGGAAGCCAGACAATTCATTATAGAAGTTTTTAGGGCTTTCGAACAAACTTTCCAATTTCCAACCAATCAGAAGCTATAGTTTGTGCATCTTGTACCCTTCTATATAACGTACCATTCATATTTGGCATGTATCCCACTGGCACGGCTATTCACACAGCTAGGAAAGAACAGCAAAACACTACTGTATGTCCCTTAAATGTAGCCACAGTGCACCCAGAAGGTATTCATAGCGCTGCACTTTTTCCACATTTTGCCATGTTTCAGCCTTATTCCAAAATGCATTAAATCCATTATTTTCCTTAAAATTCGACAAAAATACCCCATAAAGAGAATGTGTACGAAGTTTGTTTGAAATCTTTGCAAATTGATAAAAAATTTATTAGAACCTTTCAGACGAACAACCATCTCTGCAGCAACCAGGTCTGCATGGTCGAGTGGCCAGACAGAAGCGACTGCTCAGTAAAGACAGCCCGCCTGGAGTTTGTCAAACGTTTTTTTCTTCTTTTTTTTTGTTGAAGCACTTTTGACACCAATTAGAGACTCAAGTCTTTTTGAGTATGATGCTACAAGATGGTTGTCCTTCTGAAAGGCTCTCCTTTCTCCACAGAGAAGCGCTGGAGCTCTTTCAGAGTGACCATAGTGTTCACTTTGGCCAGACGGTCCATTTTAGGAAGAGTCCTGGTGATTCCTAACTTCTTACTGTGCATTTTTGGATGATGGAGGACATTGTGCTCATCTGGATCTTCAATGTTTCTGTACCTTTCCCCAGATCTGTGCCTTGATACAATCTTGTCTCAGGGGTCTACAGGCAATTTCTATGTTTATTTTTAATACATTTGCAAAGATTTCAAAAAAGTCCTTTCATGTTGTTATTATGGGGTATTGTTTGTAGTATTTTGAGGAATATAATGAATTTAATCCATTTTGGATTAACGTGTAAGGTTGTAACGTAACGAAATGTGGAAGGAGTGAAGCCCTGTGAATATTTTCTGTATGCACTGTACGCAGCCAAACAATTCTATACCAAATTATGTATCATACAGTACCTTAATATTAAGACATATAGTAAGTCACATAAACATCAATAAAACTTTTATTATAGTTTGTTTAGTTTAGCTTTAAACCTAAAATTATGACGACTACCCACTTTTCCATTCAACAACTTTATTTTCATGAAAGACATTTGAGGTTGTTGATTAAAGATCTCTCATGGAGAACATTTGTGGTTGTTCAAAAATGCGTTTGGCAAACCAGCCATTCGACAATACAAACTGTCTTTTACAAAATGTTTGATCTCTTGTTATTGAGCGCAGGGTTGAGCATGATTTTTTTGAACTAGGCTTTTTGGTGCTGAATTTGCCAGAGAGCTAAACAATGGTTACAGTAGCAATACTAATCTTTAGGTGGCATAATTAATTCAGCTGACTATTTTAAATTAACTAGAGTAACATTGTAGTTTATCTTTTTCCCTTAACAAGCTGCTTACATGTCCCATCACTAGTTAGTTTTCTTGCAACACGTCTTGTAACCAAAAGACACCATGCATATTAAACTAACATCATTTTTGTCATTTTACCACCAAAGGGGGCACTGGACTTCACTTCCCATCAGCACCAGCAGTCAAACGCCACTAATCACTCTCACTTTAGAGGAGGATGCCATTATTTTAATCTAATACTCTTTTTTTTTTTGTTAAATTCAGCGAAGATCTCTTCCTGGTCTGCTACCTGTCAGTTCTGAGTGTGGGCTGAAAAAAATTGTGTTTGTTCACATCCTTGGCTTTGTTAATAGGGAACAGACAATGTGGCACTGCTGGATCATAAACGAATCTGCACTTTGCCTCCTGTCTGTGACAGTTTTGCAGTTTGGTGAGTGCTGGACTTACCTGGAAATGAAGCTTTTCATGGCACAGAAATACTCAGCAGTGTGGTTACTGATGAAGCTTGTTCTCTCTTTCAGATACCTGCACAATCTAGTCCATGCCTTAACAAGTAGATAATAATGATGATAATAATCTATGATAAGCACTCTTTAGCAAGTCAAATGTACTAAAATAGACGGTGACACTGTAATGTTATTGATAACAGTTAGATAAAATGGAGATTGGAATAAACCACACTATTCTACACTTATAAATTACAATCGGATTAGATGACACACTTGCAGGACTATGAAAATGTCTCAGGCCTAGCCTATGTCCACACCTAGTCGGGTATTATTTTTTTTTAAACCATAGGCACTGCTGTAGATCAAGAATGTCTTCAATAAAAGTTTCTACATTCAAAACATACTAGCTGCCCAGGTTTACTGAGATCCAGCCACAGTCCTTCTGAGGACTTTGTCACACCTGCTTCTTTTTTCATGCATGCAAAACCCAGAAGTTTTTTTTCTTTTTTCTTTTACATAATATGCTACTTTATTTTCTGGCCTGCAGATATTTTCCTGTAAGAATAAAATTGGAATACCAATGTTTAGAAATATGTTTTTTTTTGTACTGACTTAATAATGAAGTCATAAAATAAACATGTATAACAAAATTTGTGCACATAATGTCATAGTCTTTTGCACAGTACTGTACTGTATGTGTATATGAACTTTCATACTGAAACAAATAGACGTTTCCAAACAGGACGAAGATACTAGGATTGAGTGTCATGTACTGTATAAGCCTTTCACACAAGACTAACATTTAAAGTCAGGTTATTCACTATTGTGTATTATATCAAATGTGATTATACTATTACTGATTCTTTCTCTGCTTTACGGAAGAAATAATAATACAGTAGTTAATAAAAATTAAGGACTAATAAGACTAATCACGCCCCAATTTCTCATTGTTTATAGTTTCCATAGTCTGTTAGATGTATGTACTGTTTTTATGTTAGAAATACTATTATTGGCTTTATGTAAACTATAAAGGAAAATCTTTTTTTTTTTTCAAATGTGAAAAAAAATGAATAAAAAAAAAATTTTTCTACTGTGCAGGAGTTGCCTAATCAAATTCTCGAGTGACCCTGTCTAGCCCAGCAAGTTAGTAAGTGAGATAAGCAGCTGTTTAAAAAGACTGTGATCGTTGTTCAAAAAGGCACCTTTCCCTGTAGTTTCTAAATATAAGCAGGAAATGAAAGGAAGGCTTGAATAAAAGGAGTATGAGTGTTTCATTTCAACAGAATCTAGAACAGATTTTTGTGTTTGTGAGAGAAGACATGTGGGCAATATTTACAGCAGCAGGCCCAGGATTAGTTAAGGTTTCAATGAGGAAATATTGCACTGGAGGACTATCTGACTTCTTCTAAAATGCATTCACATTGTCCATTTGGTTAAAGAAATGAGCCTCTGTTCCCAGATTAGTTATGTACAATTAAGCATTTAAAGATGTACCTGCCATTGACTTATGCTCTATACTGTAGGCCTGAAGGGTGATAGGAAGATGGAAGTCTGCTTATAGCATAGAGCAGGGGTATGGAATAAAAATTTAAGAAGGTCCGATCAATAAAATTTTCTTAGAGCCGAGGTCTGAATTTCAGGTTTGTGCTAGGATTCAGGGCGCTTCGTAGAATTCTTTCATAGATTTCCTATCTTAGCTTAAAAAGTCCTAGCTGGGAGTCTTATACTAAAAGTGATTTAGGAAACTTCTCAGAGGTTCTCTGATCAAGGAAAGTACAAAAACCTTTATCTTAGTGAGGAGGTGTTGTTGACCCTGTTGCCAAGGATGATGCAGAAATTCAAGGACTGTGATTGGTTGATGGAAAAATAACCTCTGACCTCTACAAAGGTCTTAAAAATCACAATGTTTGTATATAAAGAAATTGTATAATCATGACTACAGGTTACTTTATGCAAAGTTTCTGTTATAGGCAAACTATCTTAAAGTTAATCAAAACAGCAGAATGTTGAAAATTTGTCTACTTTTGAAGCAACCAATTTCCACACAGTAGTTACTATATTTAAGTTCTTACATTTATTTACCATACTGATTTTATTACTTGTAATCCATTTCAGATTGATGGGAGCAAAATGGCTCAGATTTTTACCAATTTACATAGTTGCAGGACAGTTTATTTAAGTTGCACTTTTGGATGGTATGTAGCCAACAATCCAAGAGAGATGGAAGGAAGTTAAAGGACAAGAAAACCAAATTGGACAGAAGAGCAGTGTTTACATTTAGCTTTATGTTCAGTGTTTGGAGAATATTTCTGCGATAGAAACTCTTAAGCCTCCTAAAAGTCCTCCTCTTTACTCTTGACAATTTTTACCATAGGAGCTGTTTTAGGTCTAAGATGTTTCGTGAATCATTTTTATATTTACTAAGGTTTAGTACTAAATTTAAGGGGAAATTCTAAGGAAATGTCATAATTCTAAGAATTCGTAGAATTTCATCATTACATTTAGGCTTAAGAAGCTTTGTGAATATGGGTCCAGATCTCTATATATGCAGTCATTGTCAGTCTAGGAAAAACAAGCAATTAAAAATTTTCATAGCATTTGAATCATATTTATTGACAATTTTCAGTTTTTAAACTTTGATGGCCTACATGGAATACAAACAACAATCTTTAATCAATCTTTAATGAATCTTTATTTGCATGCTGCAGGCCTGTAAATGAATGTGAATTGAATGTGGTTGCTCTGTCATACTGGGCTCTCAGTTCAGGTATTTTACACACCCTGACCTCAGACTGCTGCGTATATGTTTGCTTGTGATCCTTTAGGGGATGTTACAGGTAATCTAGTTTCTGAGCTTGGTTGTGTAGTTTTCCTAGAACTTTACATCCTACAGTAGATTCACCAGATTTGCTGTTCATCACTTGGTGATGATTCACCTTGTTGTATCATGGAGGCACATCTAAAGTTGACAGCATGGGTATTTGTTTATTTGCCTGTGAAACTCATAAAATGTGCGAGTTTCATAGATTTCCCCCCCCCCCAGACATTTTTTTCTCATCTCATCACGTCAGGAGGGCCAGCCAATGCGTGAAAAAAATTTCATGACTTTGTCATGACTTATGGCTCATTTTAATACCGCAGAAAACGAGCCAGATAATTAAAACAGGCTCATTTGGATTTCAACATCTCTACACTGCCAAATTAAACTGTGATGAATAAACAAACATGCAGACAGATTCACAAAGGGAGCACCCCCTTCTCCCTCCTACACACACACTTCATGTTATTTTCAGTCAAGTGCTGTCATGTGATATTTTCTAACACTAATATTGCTGTTACTGGTACTTTGGTAATGTTAATAATCATGAATAAAGCACATGAACATGTGAACATGGAATTATGAGCCAACTGTCCCATTCAGAACTATACTCTTTGTCAGGGTCATTCACTGAAATCTGCAGCTGGTTTGTAAAGGCGAGAGAGAGAGAGAGAGAGAGACACAGAAACACTATGGGCTAGAAGGAAAATAGGAGTCCTATAAAGAAAATCTAAGTCACCACTCTACGACGTCTCCTACAGAGAAGTTGTCTTTTGTGGCAGGAGGGGATGGTTTTGCAGTGGAATACATAAAGGTGGTAGGCTGATGAGACAAGGCATGGATTGAGGGATGAAGCTATACAGCTGGGTCATGGATATCCAGGCGCTGAAGTGTATGCAAAAGGGAAAATGGAGGAAGGGAACAATATGAGCAAAGTAGCTGAGCACATTTTGTATAATCATTTATTACAGGCTTTACAGTGTGTATTTTAAAAGAAGGAAGTCTTATGACGATAACGATGGATGCACAAGTAACAACCAAGTTTTGTTGCATGGTCTAAGAGAGTTTGCTGTGAAGCAGATTTTATATAATGATTTATGTGAAGCCAAAAATATAGATATTGCTTTTTATGGATACGTTTTAATGCCATTTCATTTTCTTTGTAACTGATCATTTTTGTATTGTACTTCAAAACAGTATTAATTGTTGTCATGTGTAAACAATGTGACATTAATGTAACTCTATTTCTTAGTCTATTATCATTATCAGGAATTAGGTTAGAGTAGAATGAATAGAAGTCAATCTCAGACGCTTTTGGATTATGCAAACAGCAATCAGAGCTGACCTCTGATCTATAATTTAGTTAAAATGCATATTCAAAACAACTGTAATTGAATATATTAAATTATTACATGCAATATAATAATTTAGTGACAGACAATAACTAGACATCTGCTAAAGTTTGACTCTCTCCCCTTCCAGTCTTTTGGGATATTTGCTTTTGCTGCTATGTATTTGTAGCAGTGAAAAAATACTTTTTTTATTTTTTATTTTTTACAAATTAAGTCAGTGGTTGCTTACTGCTGTGTAAATACATTAGCTCATTAGAGAAAGGTATGTTTATTTCCGCAGAATAGAAAACCATTAGCTGTTATCTGATGCCAACCTAAAAGAGGATTTTTAAGCTCTGCCTATGAAATTGTATTTATAACAAAGCCTTTGATACAGAAACACAAAAGAATGTAAGACACCTATGGAAAATGTATTTTAATTCACATTTGAATATTAGTAATAACTAATATTGAATATTGAATGGTAATATTTCATACATGGTACTATACATAGTTTACAGAGTTAATGCTAAAGTCGAGTAAAATAATTAAAGTAGGTGTTGTAAGGCAGTAAAACTGCTTTCGGGAAAACCAACATATGCATTGTCTTCTGTTTGTGGAAGATGTGATTTTTGTAATTATATAAATTTATAATGATAAATGAAAACATGCAGCCAAGGACTGTTTATGGCTTGCAAGCATTCTATTTTCAAGCAAGAGAAGCAGTCATACATATTGGCGGGTTTGGTGCCTGATGGTAGTGAATCTGTCAACATAAAAGGATCAAAATCGCCCCCTGAATTGAGGAGCTGAGGATAACAGTGTCAGCCAGGGGCTGACTGGCAGCCAATAGTGAGAAAATCACAGTAAGTGTGAGACAAAGGAAGATGGATGGAGCCGGGATTCCTCTTTTTTGCTCACACGGTTCACGGAAGGAGGATGCAAGGATTCAGAACGATGCTGCTGTTTGATCTAACTGGAACAAATGTGCACAAAAGAAAAGCTTACTCTTTGCCTTTTTTTTCCCAGATCCTGTGAAGTGTTTACCCAGTTTTTGCCAGTGTGCGCCCGTGGCAGAGAGTGGGAGTGTACGAGTGAGCGTGTGTGAGCACTCTCACATGGCCTCGATGCAGGACGGGGTGAACTTCACTGCTCCCCCCTACAGCAAAGTGTTGCTGCTCGGGGCCATCGCCGCCGCCTCGGCCTTTGTCGTCACCATCCTGATTGTCGTTCTGTGTGTGGGCTGCCACAGGTGAGGGACAGAAGGACATACTGTACCTCTAACACTGAGCATAAACATGAGTGGGTTTAGAAAGTACAGGATCCAGACCTTAATCATTAGGTTACACATGACACGCCAACATTTTGGAAATGTCATTTGAATCAGATTTTATTTAAAATTTTAAACTGAACTGCCTAATTTAGATACAGTTCAGTCCTTTTATGCAGTACTTTGTGGAAATTAAGACAATTTAAGTAGGAGAGGCTTGGATTTCTTTGTATGGTATATTCTTTCCACCAAATTTTGTTACGCTAAATTTATAATACAAAAACATGCAAATACTTTCTGAACGCTCCATAAATAAGAAGTATGGGACATTTGATATGTTCAACCCAGGCTGTTTGGATATGGCACATCCAAATTGTCTGTGATTGAATACTGCATTAGCTACAGTCTATCTAATGAATTATTGATGTGTTTCTCTGCCTGCTTGACTAAGACTCTTTTCATGCTTAGTCTTTGTAATCTCGAGCTTAAGCCATGCTTCCTAGAGTCTTTTCTAATTGTAGAGAGGAATTCAAAGGAAATTAAGAGAGCTGACAGTTGTTCTTCCAGAGCAAACATATTTCTGTTCTAAGATATTTCTGGGATAAAAGAGTTGTGAACAAGCAACTTTGGGCATGAAATTTAAGCATTACTATATGTGTTGACGTATTATTAGGGTTTGAGTCCTATGGAAGTTTAATTCAATTTAATGTTATTTATATTGCACTTATAACAACTGTCTCAAAGCCCCCCCTTTTTTTAGATATAAAACATTATACAGATTTATAGCTTGGTCCGTTTGTCTCTAAGGAGGACGTGATGATTCCATGGAAAAACCCCCTGAGATAAAATGAAAAAGGAACCTGACTCAAAGGGAAACTCCATCCTCATTTGGATCACGAAAGTGTGACCATAAATAAATCCCGTATATTACCATATATGTTAATAGTTAAAAGAGCAACTGTATTATAGGAAAGTTATTTTAGGTAACATGAGGTCAACTTTATTGAGGTTAATATACACTATATTGCCCAATGTATTCGCTCGCCTGCCTTCACATGACTATGAACTTGAGTAACATCGAGTTCTTAATCCATAGGGATTAATATGATGTTGGCTCACCCTTTGGAGTTGTAATAGCTTCTACTCTTCTGGGATGGCTTTGCACAAGTTTTCGGGGTGTGTTTTTGACCATTCTTCCAGAAGCACATTTGTGATGTCAGACACTTATGTTGGAAGGCCTGACTTGCAGTCTCCTCGCTAATTCATTACAAAGGTTTTCTATCTGGTTGAGGTCAGAACTCTGTGCAGGGCTGTCAAGTTTTTCCACACCAAACTCTTAATGCAGGTTGGGGATGTCCCCTTCTTGTTCCAGCATGACTGCGCACCAGTGCACAAAGCAAGGTCTATACAGACATGGAGAAATGACTATGGTGTGGAAGAACTTGACTGGCCTGCAGCCAGGCCTTAACTAGCCTTGAAGTGCTGACCTCAACCCGATAGAACACCTTTGGGATGAATTAGAGCGGAGACTGCGAGCCAGGCCTTCTCTTCTAACATCAGTGTCTGACCTCACAAATGAGTTTCTGGAAGAATGGTCACAAATTCCCATAAACACACTCCTAAACCTTGTGGAAAGCCTTCCCAGAAGAGCTGAAGCTGTTCTGCTTCTATGTGGGCCAACATCATATTAAACCCTATGGATTAATAATTGGATGTTACTCAAGTTTATATGCATGTAAAGGCAGGTGGTCAAATACTTATGACAATATAATGTTCACTGATGAAGGCGTAGGTGCAGAAATGTTCACAGCAATCTCCAGAGCTACTGTAGTTTTTTTTTTTTTATTAATGCAGGTCACAGCCATCTTCATGTTTTTGAAATGTAACTACCTCAGTTATAGCTGACTAGTGCATATACTGTAGGCAATAATAAGCATGATAAATGATGTCTGTGTGTAAGGCTTTATTGTAGCAGATTGCTATATGCTACGTGATTAAGTTAAAGCTTTCAGTAAAAAAAAAAAAAAAATTGGAAATTAGAATAATAAAGTATTGTTAAAGGCTATAATGAATAATTATAAACATATTGAGTACAGTACTGTAATATCTATATCATATGCATTTGATCATTCGCCAATTTGAAGAAGTAATGTACAGTTAATGCAGGCCACAACTGGTCTGAAGAGTCTTCCTCAAGTACCCAACCATAGCAGTTTGAGGGTGCTGTGATTTGAAGACAAAATTTTCTGTTTTTAACTCAGAACCTTAACCACTGAGCAACAGCTACTAGCCTTAGTAGTATTCATTGATTCATTGCTAATCTTATAATGGAGGAAATCCAGTTGTAGAAATGATTATCAATTCAAATCAATGTCAGGTTGTGCTGCTTGTTAAGGTTATAAGTTCCAGCTCAGAAGGTTGTGTGTTTAAATCCCCATCCTGCCAAACTGATATAATTGGGATCTTGAGAATGATCCTGCTTCAAATGTAAGGGATTTTCAATGCAGCAGTCAAATGAGCAACTATATTAGATTATGTTATTTTATACTATGTACGATATGGCAGTACTTTACTATGGTTAGAGTTGTTTATCATAATTCATATCAAAATATCATTCAATTATTTTAAGTATTGGTTTGAACCCTTTTCTTGTTTCAAAATGAATCGTCATCATACTGTTACGAGGGGGTGCTTATGTATGGCGCCACCGAGTATGTTGTTAAGTGTGGGAGCCACAATGCAGGACTTAGAGGGGAGTGTTGGGCCGTGGGGTGTTTATTTTGGCCAAGGATGATTGGCTCGCATGAGCACCATGCAGTGCAAGCTAAGGGCGCTTATACGCCGCTCTTATTAACTCTCCTCCGTTCAGAAAGGGGGTATGTATTACTATGAACAGAGGTGTGCTTATGTCTGCGCGTGCCGCCTCACTTCTGATTCTTTTCCCCGAATTTTTTCAAACTTGTTCCCCTCCTCTTGTAGAAGGAACGATTTAATACCTATTTATTTATTTAGTATCATTATTGTTTTCACATTTTTTTAGGTCTCTCGTTTTATTTTCACTTTTCACTTTTCTTATCTTTTCACTTTTTTATCTTTTCACTTTTCTCTTTTCTTTCTCTTTTCTCTTTTTCTATCTTTTCACACATACTTTGTTGTTTCATGTATCTTCATGAGCTTCATCTTAGGACTGTAGTATATTCAAAAAATGCCAATTTAATTGCACCCAAGTGTGTATGTACACAAGGCTATGATTTAAAACAGATTTAAGTTGCAGTGTAACCTTGGATTACTAGCATAATTTGTTCCAGAAGCAGGCTGGTATTCCAAAACACTCATAAACCAAATAAAAATTTCCCATAAGAAATAATTAAAACTCAAATTATTTGTTCCACAGCCCAAAAAAATAAATACATAAAAATAAAACAAATTAACCTGCACTTTACCTTTAATAAAAGTAAAAATAAATCCCGAAAGATAAGTGTTTCCGTCTGTGCACGCAGGAGCCGTGTATTTATGTGTGTGTGTGGAATTAGCCCCTTCCCTCGCTACATCCCTCCTTCCATCTTACACAGTAAAACTCCTCCCTCCCCCCACCTCGCTTTTTAAGTTTCACAACAAGCACACACACAACTAATCACTGTTTTAACGGGGAAAAAAAAGAAATCTCTCTAATAACACTCATGTGAGCTCATATTAACAATCACTGCTGTAAAGTAAAAAAAACTTAACAAATGAACCAACACTTTACCTTTGAGAAGAATTGCGACAGAGTAGAGCTTTCTGTGTAAAGCAGAGAGTTTCTGTGTATGTGTATGTGAAGACGGGGAGGGGGTTGTAAAGGCGAGAGAGTGTGTGCGTGTGTGTCGTTGTGTGTGTGTGTCAGTGTCAAATTACGCGCGCACACACATAGGAGACGCTGAGACAGAGAGGGACATGTTGATTATACCAGTAAGAGACGAGCACTAAGACCCAGCAGGGGAGACAATTACCCACAATTCTGCAGCGCAAGAGAGAGAAAAATCATTGGCTCAGTTGTGATCACGTGATACTCGGTGTCAAAACAAGAGCGCATGCGTGATATATGATACTCGGCACTCATAAACCAAGACTTGCTCGTTTTTCAAGTCAAAATGTATTAAAAATCTTTGCTCGTCTTGCGGAACACTCGTAAACCATGTTACTCGCAATCCAAGGTTCCACTGTATTTAAAGATGCTAGAAGAAAATATGTCTAAGCCAACTAAACTTCCATAAAAAACACGTCATAATAGAATACTATAAAGCTAGATGAAAGATGAAATACCGAGGTGTAGATGGGTTGGAGAGGGTTTTTGTCCAAATATTGAACCAACCAATCTAATACTGTTCTCTCTCTGTTTAACAGGAAGGGGAAGAGTCACAATGGTACAGGTGAAGAGAGAAAGCACAGACTCATGGACATGGTGACCATTTCTTTAATTTTCCACGATTGCAATACAACTATTTGCTTGTTATGTCAGCCTTTAGACTGCATTGACAGGTGAGAAGTTTGGTATCGACACACTGATGGCTGGATTCAAATTTGGCAATATAGAAAGGCAGATTAATTACTGATAATTTCAGTTTTCTCTTCAGGTTATTAAAATGCAGTTCATGTCTTTAGGTTTTTGCAAGTTTTTTCTTGTGCAGGTGTGACAGACAGCAGCGTCTCAACTGAATGAAGAATCAGCTTTTAAAATTTCAAGTAAATTTTTGTAGATGGAAATAGTTGTTGTGAGGATCAAGTACTCCACCATCGTGCAATTCAAAAAGTTGCAAAATCTTTTACGTAAAGGAGAGTTTGCCCGGAACGTTCACCATTTCAGCCATCTTGCTACACAGGAATTGGATATTAAATAAACATTTTTAATTAAAAAAAACTAAATTTTTAATATTAACTGATTAAGCTGATATATTTTTGCTTGCAGTAGCAATGTATTGGTGGGGGAATACATGGGCATTCAAGTCAAACCAGGACTTTTAATAGTGCAGAATAACAGAACACAGTTGAGAGAGTAAAAACTAGCTTTATTTCTCTATATAATAACATGCTACACTGACATGATGGAACAGTGTAAAAATGTTTGTAAAAAATGTGTGTACAGTTCCCACAGACAGATGCGTCTCTTTTGTAAGTTGGTAACAAGTTATCTCGCGATTTTCAATTAATTGAAATTAGTCATTTTTTAAGAATTAAGAATGAATACAGCACAAAAATATGATTTATTCTCAAGGTTATATGATGCGTAAAATATGCTGCGTTTTTTGGACAACCTCTGCTATGTATAGTAGTTGCAACTGTTCAGCAGCACTGAAGTCTAGAGATAATTAGGTTGAAATACTAATATGTGCAATTTCTTTACTCATTTCTCAGTACATCTGCATAAAGCCACTTTAAATATGGCTCTGTGGTAAGGCTATAGTTTATAATTTTGCTTATCGTATTGAGCATTTACTGTTCTCACCTGTCAAGTGCCACTTTTAAGCTACACACACACACACACAAACAAAAGATTTTTTTTTTACAGTAAAAACATATTTATTCAATTATACTGTGCTCTTTATAATAAAAAGCCTAAAGATTAATCTAGTCTGTTTTGCTCTTTTACATCTCATACTATGATCTACAACTCATGTCAGGCTATATAGTGAAAATGGTCTCTGTTTTTGCTTTTAGAACATATTGCGGCAGTCAAAGCTGCGCTCCATCAGTAAGTCAGACACCAAGCTCCATGAGATGAACAGACTCAACTGCAATGGCAAAAGTATGTACATTCGCTTCTCACACTGCTTGATAGTGTTACCGAGGCCGCAGAGTCGCCTCAAATTCGGAAATAGAGTCGGAGCATGCGGGATGGTATAAGTTTCATTTCGGGATACCATTTTTTTTCCGTTCTTCTGTAGTAGAGCCCACCCGTAGATGTTTTTTCACTTTGTGAGGGTTGGCGCCGTCTGTGCCGCCTTTGCCTCTGCAGTTTAGCCCACAATGTTCTGTTACTTCTTTGAAATATTACATATTTCATACTCCATGTAGCTAAAATTGCTGTTAAATCTTCAGAATCCTCCAAGAAGAACCGTCCAGCCAGCATGGACCTACTCCTGCTGCCAAGCCGTCGCTCCAACTCGGACCTCCGGACCTCACAAGGCCGGCAGGTGCCCCAGGTGCCCACAGGAGAGGATGGAGAACACACGTACGCTGAGGTGGGGCGCCGCTCGTCCCCTACTCGCTGTCCCGAGGCCGCGCTCAGGGGGAGGGCTGGAGAGACGGACACTCCTGCCCCCCCAGCTGTTCCCGCTAATACCCCAGCCCCACCTGATCCGGATGGTGACAGCCTGGATGGCGGTATTCCTGAGCCTGAGACCCTTCCTCAGGTAATGAACCCGCCCCCCCAGCCCACGGAAACAGCTGAGTATGCATGTATCAGGAAAGTCCGCAAGGTTGACAAAGCTGCCCAGAAGAGGGATAATGGCACTGAGACAGAGGAGGGGCTCGGGCAGGCACAACGGCACAGTAGTGGAGAGATTCGTCATGCTCCACCCAGTCATCCAGCTCCACCCCCACCACACCCACACAGTCAAAAGTTGCAGCGCAAGAATGTGGAGGCTTTCAATCTTCCTTTTTTTCCAAAGGTAGGTGAATGGCTTTAGTAAGCCAGTAGACTGATGAGTACTGACCATTTATTTAGCAATTTTGCGTCTGTGAAAATATTGAACTTTATTAATAATTACTAGTTGGCTTACAGGTGACATAGTGGTTAGCATTGTCGCCTTGCACCTCCAGGGACCAGGTTTAATTCCCACCTCGCGTCTGTTCTCCCTGTCCTTAGTGGGTTTCCTCTGTGTGCCCCGGGTTTCATCTTAAAGCCATGCAGATTAGGCTAATTGGCGTTCCCAAATTGTCTGTAGTGTGTGAATGAGAATGAGAGTGTGTGTATGTATGAGTTCCCTGTGATGGATTGGCACCCTGTCCAGGGTGTACCCCGCCTGTCTCCTGTGATAGACTGCAGCCCCCCTGTGAACCTGTATGCAGGATAAAAGCGGTATATTAGATGAGAGAGTGAGTAGATGGCTTAACCTCATTTTGAATGCAGGAAAAAACTGCAGGATCAGTTCATCTGAGGTAGCAAGAAGGAAATGAAAATTAGTTGCTCATGTTCTCTAAGTACAAATAGTGGAACGAATATAAAAACACTGACTTGAGTAAAAACATTAATAATTGATGAGTAAAACTGAATTTCTTGAGTTAGCATAGATTATTTATTTGGTTACTTCTGCACTACAGTAATTATAGTCTACAACTGACACATCCTATTTTGTGGTTCATTTTTATAAGAGCCATAACACTATCTGAATGATCAACAATCTATAAAGAAATGCGACATTACCTGTACATTATGTTAGGTTAGATATTGAGTAGTGAAATGCCAGTATCTCTACTTGTTTACTCACATACTTTCCAGATTATTAAACTGTTTGCTTTGAAAAATCTAATAAATTGGGATACTTATTTGTCACCAGTGTCTCAGACATTGCTGTTGTTAACTAAGCGTTTAGTTTCTGAAGTGCAGGAAGAAACAGCTTTATTTTGATTGAATCAAGTTCTTTACGATAAGCGCAGGGGAAAATACACAAATAAATAAATAAATAAATAAATGTTTATGTATGTACAGTTTGCATGTATGTTTTTTTTTGGCCTGTTTTCTATGCTCGTAAATGACTAAATGACTGAATTTACTTGTGATGTCTTTTGTTCACAATAGTGGTTAGTGCTGTAGCAATGTAGGCATTTAGGGGTTTAAGAGTTTGCAATCTTTTTTACTTAGCCTACTAGGTGTAACTGTTATAATGTTATTGTATTTGGTGTGTACTCCCAAAAAAATGGTGTGTATAAAGAATAAAGCACAATAAAGCCCTATAATTTAATTCTACTAAAAAGTATCAATACACTGAACCAAGCACTCCGTAATGAGGGAACATATAGTTTTGTTTCTTTCCATCCCTACTAATTACAACCTCTTGTGAAAATGCCTGACACTCGTTTCTATCCACATGGCATTCCTGCTGAGGCATACCCAGAAGCCCTATGCCATACAGATGACGCAATACACAGCAACTCATATGCAATGCCTGTGTTCCCGTTATTCAAATTCAGGTCATAGACAGCTAGCAACTTCCTATTGATAAAAGGTATATTTTCTTATAAACAAAAATGTATAATCTTGAAATCCTGTAAATATGTAGATGTATAGCTTGTACGTTGTATCTTCTTAGGCAGCTTTTCACATTTGACTGCCCTTTTACATTGCTTTTCTGACAGGATCATAATAGACATATAATAAAGATTTAAATAAAAACACCCCACCGAGCTTTTAACTCTACAGTAATGTCACAAAAACAAACATTCCCAATAAATAGGCTGAAAAATACACTATGCTAGTACGTAGTGGAACTCACTTTTCCGTTTAAAGTATGGGCTATAGTTCCCTCACAGCTGCCAGGTCGGGGAAACTCATTAAGCTTCAAGTCATTAGATACACTGAGTGGTTATAGATGAGCTAGTCAGTCAGCAGGGGAAAGCCAGATGGATCGCACTGACCTTAACAGTGTGTTAGAGGACATGTTTCGTACTAGCTCTCTGAATTTCGGGAAAGTTAAAGGATGTTCATCTTTAATTCAAAGCATCTTACATTTCTTTTACATCTAAGATGAATGATGTGAAGCAAATATATTTTCACTCAATTAGACGTTGAGAGGCTTTGGGGATGGCAAATAAAAAAAAACATTTCTTGACTTCTAACACCACTGAATGAATAATCTGAGTGAGTGAAAAAGTGTTTGCTTGACATCATTCATTGGATTAACCAACACACAGTACAAAGGCACAGTGCAGATCTGCGGAAGAGGTGGTAGATTTATGTTCATCGGAGGGACTGAAGATTCCAGACCAAATAATTCTATATCAGTACAAGCTATTAAGAAAGGTAAGGTCTGAAAGATGACCCAAACTGACTAGTGTAAATTGGGTGGAATCAGGGTTGACTCCCAGAAAAAAAATGTAAAAAGCCTCCCAGGATATTGCTGTCAGTGGCCCCATTTTGACACTCCAAATTTTGTTTATTACATGATAAACATGTTTATTAATCAAGAAATAATTATTTGTAAAAACACAACCAGTTAATGTGTATTGTTTACGTTAAGGAAATATGTAAAATGATCAGTTAGTCTAATCTGCAAGGACACTGGAGTATCCACCAAGCCCACGGAGAACATGCAAACTCCACGCACACAGGCCTGAAGCGGGAATCAAACCCTCGCCCACGCAGGTGCTAGGCCACAATGCTAACCACCACGCCATCTGGCTGCCACAGATCGATTTAAAACATTGCAAATCAGTGAACAGTGTTTAAACAAAGCTCACAATGTTAACCAGCAGACTTTATAAACAGCAGAAGACTATATGCATAACCTCTCCATTTCTGACTCTGTATCTGGCTTTTCCAGATGTCATTAGTTATAGTTAAGTTGTAAAAACATAAGATTACAAAAAAAATATATCTATGCTTCAATCTAAATTTTTATCAAATTTTAAATCTCTTGTTCAGTTGCACCTTTTGGTCGTCACACACAATCCTGTATTCATAAAGGTCTTTGAAAAGACTTCCTTAAACCTAAAAAATATATACTTGGGACTGGCTGACCTGGGCATCACATATTGTTCTGTCACTTAACGTCATATGAAAATACATATTATGCAACACCCTTGCCGTTGCTTTTTATTTCTTGGAATGCAACAATAAATAAGTTAAATGAACTAGTTCAACCCGTTCACATTAATGATGTATTGTACTCAAATCTACATCACAATCAAACAGCAACATGAAATAATCCATCTATAATTAAATATGTACTGTTCCTACTCCCTCCTCCTACATCTTTCCCTATTCTTGGAAGGTTCATCTGTTTGTTTAGATTGTAGAGTCTACATTTACAAATCAGTTTATTGCTGGCCTGACTATCTGTTGCACCACTCAGGAGACTCTGACTTAAAATTAAGTGAGGTTTTTTTTTTTTTTTTCTTGACTGGTCTTTTAAAGTTGATACAGACACTCAGTCCTTGTTAAATATATATATTTTTTCTTTTTCTAGAGACTGAGACCTGTCATTAAGCCTCATGGATCATGGATATATGATGATAGAGACAGTTTAATCAGAAAGAGTCTGTATATAATAAGATGAGTCGCTCTTTGCATTGTTTACTCAGGAGGCGGTGTTTATTGGTAACGGAGAGGAGTACATATGGAAACCTCCTGAAGATGATGACATCATGTTCCAACCCAAGCACATAGGCCCTCTGAGCCCTCACATGGGAGAAAACATGGCAGCCGGGGTACGTCCTTTTCAATATAAATGGTTATCTAGGTTTATAGCGTTCACCTAATTTCTAGTCTATAAGTAGTCATGTAAATGTTGAGGTGTACATTAGCAAAAGCCAGGGGTGATTCTGGGAGCTGACATTTATGCCAAATTAAATACCTTACTATTAATGGTAAATATTATTTTATTATTAATATTACTTTATTTTGTAATATATTGTACATAAACAAATACAGTATATTAATATTTTCGTTAATGCCAATATTAATATTACTGCCAAAAAACATTAGTTCATGTGTAATATTTTTTCAAAGAAAATGTCTCTACATATTTTCATAAAGACCTGTTGACAAGACATTCTTGTCTTTTGTCTAGCAGGGTTTGGTAACGAGATATTCACGTTAAGGATGGCTTATATTAAGACGCATGTGGAAAGGCAAGAATATGTGACTGTGATAAACGTGCTACCACTATCGACAAAATAACAAAAGCTTGCAGACCAGACAGACAGCTATCATACAACGTAGCCATGATATACAGTGGAACCTTGGATTACGAGCATAATTCGTTCCGGAAGTGGGCTTGTATTCCAAAACACTCGTAAACCAAATAATCATTTTCCCATAAGAAATAATGAAAACTCAAATTATTCGTTTCACAGCCCCAAAAATTAAATACATAAAAATAATTAATACAACCTATAAAATTAAAATAAGACAAGTTAATCTGCACTTTACCTTTAAAAAATGTACAAATAAATCCTGACAGGTAAGTGTTTCAGTTGGTGCGCGCAGGTGCCGTGTGTGTGTGTGTGTGTGTGTGTGTGTGTGTGTGTGTGTGGAATTAGCCCCTTCCCTCGCCTCGTTTTACACAGTAACACTCCTCCTCCCTCTCCCCACCTCGCTTTTTAAGTTTCACAACAAACACACACACACAACGGAAGCATCGTTTTAACAGGAAAAAAATTAATCTCTCTGAGACTCGTATGAACGCATACTAAGGGAATCACTTTTTAAGCTGCACAACAAACACATAAACACAGCAGAAACACCGTTTTAACTGAAAAAAAAAAAGAAATCTCTCTGAGACTGGCATGAGCGCATACTAAGGGAATCACTGCTGTAAAGTAAAAAACAAACAAAAACAAAACAAATGAATCAGCAACTTACCTTTGAAAAGAATCGCAACAGAGCAGAGTTTCTGTGTGTTTGTGAAGCCGGGGAGGGGGTGAAAAGGCGAGAGAGCGTCTGTGCGTGTGTCAGGGTGTTTACGTGTGTGTCGGTGTCAAATTACGCGCACACACACACATAAGAGACGCTGAAAGAACAAGAGTGACGCTCGGTGTCAAAATAAGAGTCGCATGCGTGATACATGATACTTGGCGCTCGTAAACTTGCTCGGTTTCCGAATAAAAATTTATTAAAAATCTTTGCTCGGTTTGCGGAACACTTGTAAACCACGTTACTCGCAATCCGAGGTTCCACTGTACATTAAGGTATAACGCACTAGCTAGCAACCTAACGTTAAAGTGCACCATCACTGTAAAAGCACATTCGAAGCAGAGAGGAAGCAGTTTTAATTTATCTGTGCTTTACATACAGTTATGTACGTAACAAAGTTAAACTGTCATGCAATTTCTCTCCAGACATCAGCTGAACAACTACCAGAACCAGAGAGGTTGAAAAAAACTCTCAAAGCTTCTCATGTGAACCGTTCAATAACTACTTCTCCTTCTACATTTCTTTCCACTGGACTACTAACATTATGTAAACGATGCTGTTATACTGTACATTAAACCAGTAGCTAAACCTGAAAGTGTTGGTCACATCACATCACACAAAGGCATTTCTAGCTATTGAAAAAATCATGAGCCAAGTCAAGTCTTGCCTATTTTTTTCTTTTTGCTTATTTTTTCTTTTTTTTTTTTTTTGTAGGAGGTTTAGTCTCAGTAGATTGGGAAGGTTATATCTACCATTATTATTAATAAATACACTCTCCTTTCCCTCTGACACACACACATATTTAAAGATTATTATACTACGTATCTTTACAATCGGTTCGTGCCCTATTAATCTTTTCTTCTTTTTACATTTCTTGCATTTCCTCTCACTCTTTGTCCTCTTACAGTTTTTGTTGGCTCTGGTGAAAGAAAATAATAATAATAATAATTATTATTATTATTGTTGTTGTTGTTGTTGTTGTTGTTGTTGTTATTGTCTGTAGGGTGCTAAGATTCCATTTAGTCCCTAAAAAGGTTTAAAATCACCTACATGAAAAGCCAAGGTATTTTTTTGCTTTACCTTTTGTGACTCGTTGTTACTGTGTTGTTCTTCAGATCTCAGATATGTACTCTAAAGTCTGCAAACCAGGCAAAAAGAAGAGAGGCATGCCTGGCTCTCCCACAGGTCCTAGGGATATTGGTGGCTATAGGACCTTGGCTCGAGGTGAACGTGATGGTGGCTTTAATGTGGTGGTAAAGCCACAGACATGGGCACCGCAGGAGGCAAAAGCTTCAAGGATGCCCCCTGGCTCAATGGAAGAGCACTGCTATGAAGCCATTGGTGCAGAGGAGAGTGAAATGTCCTATGAAGCTGCAGAGGTTGGAGGAGGAGGTGGAGGAGGAGGAGGAGGATGGAAACGAGAAAGGCCTCCACCCAATGCCAGTGCCACCCTCCGGCCCAAGAAGAGGAAGCCACAACAGCCACAGCACCAGCCACCTCCACCACCTCCTCCTCCCCAGCATACACCCAAGATGCAGCACCTGCCAGCCAAAGCACTTTTGCTGCCAGGCGAGAATCTCTATGAGAGCATCCCTGACCTGAAGCAGGGCTCAACCACATCGAGTACCACCACCATCTTCACTTTTAATGATGGAATGGAAATGTATGTCACTGGCCTGTAAGGGCTCAAACTTAAATCTTAAATGGAAAGACCCCATCCTATAGTTGAGTGGGAAAGAGACTTGACAAGGCAACAACTCTTTCTGCACTCATTCACACATCATGTTTACATTTCAGCTCTATGGTTCCTAAGTAGCCCCACACATTGCCTTAGAGAAGAAGTCTAGAAAGGGGGGTTTATCATACAAAAGATATTGTGCTAAAGTTTTCAGTGGGGATGCTATTGCATCATATATCAGTTTGGTAAACACACATGGCACTACCACTTCATGTCTAACATGGTGTATCAGTATTAATTGCCTATGGAATTAAATATGAAAATGTGGTGGGGAAAAAAAGTGATAACACAAAGGTAAAAACTTCTCACATAATCACATATCTTTCAGGAGTAGCAGACATCAGAATTAACAAATTACTGTACCAACATATCACTACATAGGGAAAGCCTGTTTAAGTTATACTCCAGAATCCTTTTTTTTTTTTTTTTTGACAGTACACTCACTTGTGCATTAATTTCTGTGTACGTTTTCATCGGAATTGCGGGTTTCTTTGGTTTTCATTTTATGTTCATTCCAAAGGAAAGGACAAAATGAGCACAACTCTACTGAGCAGAAAGAATACAAAAATGGCACAGAGTATTTATACTCAATGTTTTAGAGTTCTATTGACAGATAAAAATAATGCAGCGGGAAACAAGTCCCTTATTTTAGTGACAAACTAATAGCAAAAATATAACTAATAATAAAGGTCTGGCTAAGGCCACTATTGTTAGACCTTGTAGCTTGACAGTGAACATAGGCCTTTATCTAAATTCTTTACAAATACATCCACAAGCTTTGGGAAAATATGTGGCATTATTTTTCTAGTGATAAAGCCTCTATTTCTGTAATGGAATTCTAAGGGAAATAAATATAAAATATAGATATAAAGACAGTATTCCCATTGACTGAATCACACAACTGTATATTGGTCTGCATATTCAAAAGCACATAATCATAAATTGCAAATTTCCTCCTCCTCCAGCACTTAAATGCATTGTAGACTCCTTCTGAGAGACCATTTGAAAAATGAGAGCTAAAATGAATTACATGATAATTACAGTAGCAATTAAAAAAGAGAGACCCTAAACAGAATTTGTAAAAGCTCAGGGAAAGTGGAAAAATATCTAAACGTAATTAAATTAGTTGCACATGGAACTGTTTTCCTCTAAGTGAAACAAAAAGAGTATAGAGCAGTTTAGGCACCGGACCTTGCCCTTCAGAATGTTTTTAGGTTTTTGTTTTCATAGTATTATTATTATTATTATAATAATAATTTTTTTTAGCTCATAGCATAAACACCTAAATGGCTGTGTATGAAGTCACCACTGCCGTACAAATACAGTACAATAATGTTTTACGTTGTTAATACTGTTAATGCACTTTGCCTGATTAAAAAAAAAGATGCATGTATTTAAAAAAAGCATACAAATGAGAAAAGGTGATAAAAAAACAAGTTATCTGGTGTCTGAGAATGGTTTATTTCTTGCTGTTGTCGGTTGCTTATTTGATTTAATTTCCTTTTCCTCTGCTGAAGAGAGAGCACAATGTTTTTCTTCAGGACTGATAACTCAAGGTGAACTTTGACATCTGACATTACACAACTGGAAGCAGAATGTGACTGGTCATAGTAAATAAATCATAGACAATTCTCCTCATTTTTCCAAGTGAACACCAATCAGGATTTCACTCTACCTTCCTACAGCACATTAATCAGCTGTATAATAATTGGGAATACTATAATAAAATATTCTATTAATGCTATTCAAATGATGGTAACCAGTGTGAGTGTAGTTCGTTACAGTGCTTTTTCTGTTAATGCAGACAACATTATCTGTGACATTGCTCCAGAATTGAGGGGGGGGGGAAATAAATAAATAAAAAAAGTGAGATTTTATATTAGTGTTAAAAGAGGCTTGAACCCATGGAGAAAGACTATAGTCTATGAGTGTGGCACACAGCCACTGTCATTTATGTTGGAACAATGTTGTAAATATTTTACAAAGAAATGAAGAAATGAAATGAACAGGAGGAACAAGGTGACGTTGCTGTAGGTGTATTTGAACACGTGTTTCTTTCTGTTTGTTTTTAACTTTTTCTTTTTTCTTTTGGAATGTTTTCTCTGGTGAAAATTTTGCTCAGCAGTATCTCTGTGGGTTTTGATGTGTTTTTTTGTTTTCCTTTTCCCGTGCCATTTTGAGCTATAATGTGTATTTCAAAGATCAACTGAGTATTAGTGTGGCAGCTGATGTTGTGTGTTTGCTTATCAAACGACAGGGTTGTGTGTTCCAGCCGTGTAAGTACTCATGTGCAAAAGATTGTAATGTTTTTATAACAAAATTACTATTCATAAAAAATGTCAACAAGTTTATACTTTTCTAATAAAGTAGCACCTAAAAAACCTGACTTGGATTTACATAATATATTTGGTAAAAATGCAAGAAGCTCTGTAGTCTATCACCATTTTCTATAAAAATGACAAAAAAGTTTAGTCCCAAATTTTGCCTAAACCTAGATTAAAGGAAAACAAAATTCCAGGTACATATGTGTTAGGTCAATTAGGGTAGATCCGTAATATTATTGTAGCTCTGTAAGTTCATTTTGAAATAATAATATGCTTTTATTAACCATATAATTTTCTTACACTTATACAGTATTAAGCAAGGTAGCCTTCTACAAGTTTTTCATTATACTTAATACAATTTTCCCATCCTGCCAAAGGTGCACTCAGACTGAAGCCCTAAATATGGCAATTGTAATTTGGTAGGGGTATCAAGTAGAGGCATGAAAATGTATGGAGTTGTAACAAAAAATGTGATGAATGTACAGTAAGATGTATGTAAACCTGCACAGTATATCATCATATCCAAAGATTAATTAACTACACTCTCTGGCCAAAAAAATGTGCTGTTTCAAAAGGAACAAATTATTATTGTCATTATTATTATTATTATTATTATTATTATTATTATTATTATTATTTTGGCCATGCAGTGTATTATGCTTGAATACTTCTTGGCAAGGTGTCTCTGAATAAAAAAAATCCATACAAATATTCAATCAGTCTTTGCTATTAAACGAAAGCAGTGCAGTATGTTACTAACCATGCTCTTACTGTACATGCAATGTATTTCTAAATTCCAATATTGTTAATAATGAAATTTAACATTTCAGGAAAAATTTTGTACTTTGGCAGAACTCGAAATTTTTTTTTTAACCATGTGGAGTAATGAACACTTGGCAAATGGAGAATCTGATTAGAAATCTTTGTTTACAGTTAAACCAGGAAAAATGCCATGTTTCCCCACCATTTCTGATAGGTTCCTATGACAACAGATGTTCCTCATGCTGTGATAGGATTGTTTTTTTTCTCCCATACCAAGACAAAATTTTTAATTATTGCCTGATTGCAAACAGAATTGAGCATTTGATTTTATCCTATTAATTTTAGTCTATAATGTAGCATTACAGTTATGTGTATGTGTGTTAATATGTCATTTATGGAACATGTTTGTTTGTGTGGTTGTGTGTCTCCCTCATATGCCTCTATCTGACTTGTTTTGATAAAAAAAAAAAAAAATAGGTCATCCTTAAAACATGTGCAGTCTACATGGCAACCATCTGCTGATTTTTTATTGGCTGACATGTCTCCATGGTAACTGGTTAACCTTGAGGCTACAGTCTCAGACCGGTTTGTTGTCTGGGAGAATCCAGCATGCAGGAGAGCCTCTCTTAGCCCAGATGTCATGCACGCCAGGCACATCGGGTAGACAGAGTGCAAGTCTGGCACAGGCAGCTCTCCTAAAACATTAATGCTGTGATAGTGGAGGCCTGGTAGAATCATGACACTGCCACATTTAAACTGCCTCACAGAAAAGCTGTCTACTGCACCACTGTCCCTACCATTGTAATCCTGTAGGCTTTTCAAGGCTTCAATGATGCACATGTGCAATCAAGTTTTATGGTATTTGAGGTAAATGGTAATGGTAATGATCAGGACAGTTTCCTTTAAGATGTTTTTAAACAATGTTTCCTTATTTTCTCTTTACAGCACATTAACAATGACATATTTAATCTATTTAATAGCACAAGTAATTGTATTTTGTGTTTGTAAAGCTCTAAGAATTGCATGTGTTTGTCATAGAACTATTTTATAAAGATGAAGTAATGTGAGCCACCCACTTGACGCATACATGGGGCAAAGAATATGCTTGAATATACGCTTGCATTGTCAAGTGAAGTATACAACAACCTTATAATACAGATACAACTATTGATTTTGGAATGAATAATCTCAATTTAGCCAATGGAATAATACATCAATCAGCCACAACACTCAACACCGTGAGGTGAATCGAATAACAAGTTATATACCAGTAAACTGGTGAGAGGATCATGGTCACCCATGTCTCATTAATGCATCCGAGAACTAAAAGCTAGCTCATCAGATTCAATGAAAATGATTCAATGAAAAGATTGCTCAAAAAAGTTAATGATTGCCATGATAGAAAGGTATCAGAACAACCAGTGCCTCACAGCCTGCCACATATGGGGCTTAGCCGGCAAAGAGCTCAAGGTTGTTGATTCCCAAGATCGTTATTTTGGTCAAGCCTTTGCGTCACCCTGCAACCCGCAGCACCCAAAGGATCCACTTCTATCGTTCTGGTGACAGTCACCACATCGCATCGCTAGAGGACTCATTGGTGTATTGCTTATTGTCATTGCTAACCATTGTCAATATACCAATATATCAAAATATTTTAAATGTAACAAATGAAAAAGTTTTTATTAATTAAGTAATTCATTAATTTGTTCATTCATTCACCATTTCAGTAACCACTTTATCCCAGTGATAAGGTTTATGATGGGTCTGATGTCAATCCTGGGAACACTGGGGTCTCAGGCCATCTTGCAGACACACAAACACTCATTCACAGCTATGGACAATTTAACATAGCTTATCTTGTATGTGAGTGAATAGTGAGGGGAAACTGAAAAACTTGAAGGAAACTCAATAGAAGATGTGCAGTAACTCTAACTTGCTGATGTGAGGTGGCAATGCTATCTGCTTCTCCTTTGGAAGATTTAAAATGATTAGAATTAATGTTCTGAAAACATGTTTCAAAAAAGTATACCATTTAGACATCATCCAGCAAGGAATGATTTGGGATTTAAAGGGTTAATCCTGTCGGTTGTTTAATGTTGCATGGATTTCTAGTCAATTTCTGTGGCAATATTTTTAGTACACAGATACATGCCTAATGTCGAACCATTAGAGAAGTCTAAATGAGTCATGTTTTTAACCATTATCTTCATATTTGTTCTCCCTCTAAGGAAAACTGTGTTCATCAGAGGAACCAGTGAAACTGCAGTCGTGTACTTTATAATTGCTATATATATCTTCAAAACTTGTTTCCAAGATATTCCTCATCCACACACTGCTCATATTGGCTGATTCCTCATTGATGCCTCACTGAGTTGTCGTCTTCTGACTTTAATTCATGCTGTTCCCAGAAGAAATAATATCAACCGCATTATTTTCCAATCAGCGTTGAGCTACAAAGAGATTTCAGTTGTTCTTTGGGGTTATTTTATTTTTACAGCCAGGGATGACAGGTAGCTTCTATTTAACTTCTACCTCTACCTTTTCAGCAGCTCTTTCTCCACCTCATCTTTTATATTAGGCTGGCATTTTTTTTTTTTGGGTTAAGTTTTGATAATGAACAGGACCCCAGGTGCACTCATATGAGATTTAAAAAATATATTATTTAGTTGTCATATCATCAGATAACAGAAATAATTAAAAATGTAAAGATTTTGGCCAATGTACCCTGGCTTCATAAACTATACGGCCAAAAGTATGTGTACATCTGACAATCACATCTATTTGTGTGTAGGACCTCCCCAAACTGTACACTAAAGTTGTAAGCATACAAGGGAAGACCGTAGGACACGGTTTGCTAAAGGGTACTTGGCAAGGTGGAAGTACTCAAGTGTCCTGCACAGAGGCCTGATCTCAACCACTGAACACCTCTGGGATGAACTGGAACCCTGACTCTGCACCACGCCTCCTCACTTGACAACAATTTCATGATCTCACGATTGTTTTGTTTTTTTGGTTTGATGAGCACAGCTCTCCACCACCATGTTCCGAAAGTGGAAAGCCATCCCAAAAGAGTGGAAGCTATTATAACAGCAGAGTCAGACGAGCTCTGTGTTAATGCTTCTGGAATGGGCACATATGGGCATGATAACCAGGTGTCTGTATAATTAAGTTGCATTACGTTACGTTCATTCTATGTGATCTAAGCCTGTGCCCACAAAGTAATTTGCTAAATATTGTATTAATTAAATATTGCATATTATACTGTATAACATGTCTGTATCTCATACATGGTGTATGTAAAGGGTTCCAACAATCATTAAGAACACCACACAACACACACATGCACACACACACGCACATCTCATGGTGAAGGTTTTTGTAATTGTTCTTGTGATCAGTTTATATAGAAACAGCAGGATACATGAACTTGCACCACAGAAGCTTTATTGTTTGTTATCACCTTCTTTTACTTCAAGTGAGCTGCTTAATACCTTGTTTAAACAAAGAGAGATACATACTACCACCTAGTGGTAATAATCCTCATGTGACACATCTTTAGACCACAAACACTCTAACATTGGACCACTGCTTTATTAAAGTGGGTTCCATGTTCTTCTTAAAGGAGGCAGTTTTTATATGTGTTTGTGTGAGAGGGAGAAATTATGTTAAAATAAATGTATAAATAAAATAAAATAAACAGAACAAAGCACATCACAAAAAATAACATATTGTCTTGAAACTGAAATAAAATAGTCACCACTTAAAATAACCACTTTTTCAAATATTTTTTAAGGTTTTCTGTCAGTACTGGATTTGAACTCATAACCTTTCAAAAAGGCAATCAGGCAACCCCATATTCCAAAATGTAAAAATCAATAAGAACTGAGCTATTGCCGTCAACAATCCGTAATGGAAAAACCTCATTTATAGTTAAATATATAGATAGACATGAACAGTTTTCTGTTTAAAGCTTTTGTAAATGCTTTTATATGGTTTAACTCACTGGTATTTTTACACATGGCATTAAGTCTACAGAGGTCTATCAGGCCTGTTCATTCAAGGATCACTCAATCGAAGGCTATATACTGGAAGACATTTCTGACTGGCTGAATAAATAATCTACCATATTCCTTTAACTAACTCTGGCTCTGACTAAGCACTAAATCTGCCATTATTCCAAACTGCATTTACCCATTTGATTACAACCTGTATATAAATTAACTGGGTCAGTTTAAGAACTTACATTTCCATCCTGACTTGCTTAAACGGACCCTGCCAATTTACAGGAATGTGTAGACAAAGTGGTTAAATAGTATTTGAAATAATGCCAAACTCAGTGACAAAAGTATTTTACTAAAAACTTATGTTTGAGGGTTTCTTCATCATTTTTAATGTTTCAAAGTACAATCCCACAAGGTCCCTTTTATTCAGTAGAAGTGTGTCCCTTTTATTGATTATTATTATTATTATTTTTAAAATTATAATTATTCATTAGCCTGTGAGAGCAGTAAGATATGTGTGGTATGTATGTATGTATGTATTATTATTATTATTATTATTATTATTATTATTATTATTATTATTACTACTACTACTATTATTATAACCCCAACCTCAATTGCAGTCAGACTTTGTGCTCACAGATACATAGAAGAATGTCACGTAACTGTTTAGAGAATGTAAGAGAGTTAAAGTTTTATCTCAGTAAGGCTCATCTACAGTACTGTATACCTTGGAAGAGTCATTCAGGCTCCTGTCCGTATCACTTGTGTAGTAATTGCATAGTTGATACATAGTGCATAAGTTAAAAAGGCATAAATTTACAGGAAATCAGTTTTTTGTTTTAATTTATGAAGGAAACATTAACATTGAGTAGTGTTATCATAGTTGTGTTTAGGGATGATTTTTGTTGTTGTTGTTGTTGTTGTTGTTGTTGTTGTTGTTGTTGTTGTTGTTGTTGTTGTTGTTGTTTTTTCGTTACTAAATCCAGCAAAGCTAACTTGAGTGGCCATGACAAGAAGTTGTTTATTTCCTAATCTGAATCATTAATTTATTTAATCTTCATTTATTCCCATATAAATAAAATATTTATATATTTTTCATCTTAGTTTGAAAAGTACAGTATGTTTTATGGTCAGTCACAACTGAGACAAGGTAAGATAAAGTGTTACACACTGAAATAGCATATTTCTACTGTGCAAACTTCAAAATGTATGTATATCCAGTTATAAACACAACTTTTATTTCTTCTTATCGCCCTTTCTACTGTCCATGGTATACAGTAGTTGCCAAAAATACTGAGACAAAAGATAAATTCAATATTTTAATGACTTTCTCAAAAAAATTTCAAGATAATAAGAAAAATGTGATGAAAAGTTACACAACAAAAAAATTTAGAGGATTGGAAATTGGAAAACCATGCTGGATCCAGCTAGGAATAGCATCATAAAGATGTTTGCAGTACTCTGGTGTCTCTTGCTCAAACCATGAATGCTTGATTGTTTCCTGACCACAAAACACTAGATCATAAACATAGAACATATAAAGAATTGTGCCACAAAAGTTCACAGTTTACTTGAGATTTTCTAAGTTTTAACCTTTTTTTTTTTTTTTTTGTTCCAACCACTAACTTAACCAGCTGACCCTAAATCGTACAATTCTTCAGCCAGAGACAATTAGTGAAATCACCTGTTTTATGCACAGGAAGAATTATAATCCATGGCATATGCTGTCTTAATACTTTTGACCAACAGGTAGTGTGTTTGCCACAGTGATAACATCTGAGGAATCAGTGCGCTGTTCTGATCTGCTTGTGAGAACCTTTGTCCTATTTTGCCTGATCAGCAACATTAGCAGCAAGTAGAGTTTTTTTTTTTTTTTTTTTTTGTGTGGCACTGTGGTTTCATGCCAAGGTTTTGCATAAGAAAATGTGCCAGAGGGTCCCTCACACATTGTGCACTGCTGAGAGACCAGGATAAGTTGTGCCATTATCACTTCCTACACCTGATTGAGATATGGTATCTGTAAACCTGTAGGTTGTTACTCAGTTAATGGATTTTGGTTGTGGGACTTTTCTACACAAGCACGTTGCTTCTTGATCCACCTCTTGACAGAGTTCTCTGTGTTTCTCCTGCATGTTTATTGGAACTGTGATAATGTCTTTTTAATGGGCTGCATCATCCTCTGCATTGTTGCAGAGTTCCCATATCCTCTTTTGGGCACAAAAGCACAGTGAAATTCCTTCTTCACATATCCCAGTGTAACTGGGGTCAGAGCGCAGGGTCAGCCATGGTACAGCGCCCCTGGAGCAGATAGGGTTAAGGGCCTTGCTCAAGGGCCCAACAATGGCAACCTGGCTGAGCTGGGCATCAAATTGCCGATCTTCCGATCAGTAACTCAGTGCCTTAGCCCTCTGAGCCACCACTGCATTGCATGATTTTCTTTTATTGTATACATTACTGTCAACTGTCTTCTTACCACATCTGGGTACAGCTCTGTTTCAAGAAGACACATGTCCTTAACAGTACAACACAATAAAAATTATTTCTGTCAAGTGCTCAGGACATGTGCCTCCTTGAAACAGAACTGTACCCAGATGTGCTAAGAGGAAAATCATCATCACTGATAACACAGTTCTTGTCATACTCTGTTATGTTATGTTCAAAATATGCATTCAACCACTTGGCTGGCAATGACCTTATACACCATATCTGATCCACTGCTATCACATTAAGTGACAACTGAATTTTTCTCATTTCCTATTTTGCATGCCTTGTCTGGGGTGTTATCTAGATAGATAGAGTTGAAATTTTGATTGATTAACTATGTATGTGTGTATGTATGTGTATGTTTGCCAGGGTCAATCCAGAATGGTCACTAAAAATATAAACAAACATGTATATTTGGATTATGCTCATAACAAAACAAAAAAAATGTGTGATGTTATCAAAATGCATAGGACCCCTCTACTTACTACTTACCTAATGTGCTGAATGAATTAGCTTGCCTCCTTAGATATATTTATTATTTTATTAAACAATTTAGGGCAGCACAGTGGTGTAGTGGTTAGCACTGCGGCTTTGGACACCCAGGATTCAGTTCCCACCTCCATTCTGTGTGCTTGGAGTCTGCATGTTCTTCTGGTGCTTGATGGGTTTCCTCTGGAAAGCATTAAATTCTCGGGCAAAAAACGAAGGCACTACACTTCTATGTTCTTCTTTGTCTGGAAGAGAAATCCTGGCAAAAGCTACAGACGAAGAACACTCTAATCATCATCATCATGGCTGCAGATCACGCAAACCTGATGCTATTCATTAGGAGCCCATGGCCCTTAGGATGAACCAGTTGGAGGAAGAGTGGCATACAAAGATGCTGTTACCAAGGAAACAAAGTGAGGAACAGGCAACACCAAAAGAACACAAACCAAGAAGTCAGGAGACCCTTGTTTCCATGGAGACTGAGTCATGACAACAGACAAAGAGGATGGGAGAGGTGTGAGCAATGAAATGAAATCTGAGAAAAAAAAAACACCTTTTCTTCAGGTTTATTTGATCACATACAAAGAGGCAAATGAGAAACGTCTCGTTGAAATGGTGAGCATTGATATACGGTGCGTGTCTGTACAATGAAGCTAGCGTAAAGCTGGAATGATACGGATATTAATGAATAAAGTGTCAGGAAGGAGGGACTGAGAAAATCATCAACATGTAATAAAAAGAGAAACCACACTGTAGGTTATATGCTAGAAAGCCAGTATGAGTGTATCAGATGAAGCAACAATAGTGAGGTATTTAAACACTTTGTACACCTACTGGCTACTTTATTTGGAGGATATCCCAGGGACTTGGGGCACGAGTTGGGATACACTCTGGGCAGGGTGCCACTCCATCACACACACACACACACACACACACACACACACACACACACACACACACACACACACACACACACACACACACACACACACACTATAGGTAATTTGAAAATGCTAATTCATCTAATCTGGATGTCTTTGGACTGTGGGAGGAAACACAGGGAGAATCAAGGCAGGAATCAAACCTTCAACCCAGGAGGTGTGAAGCCGCAGTGGTAACCACTACACCACCATGCTACCACACTGTGTCTTAAAAAGAAATGAGACACTGTGGCCAGGACTGTCACATGTTTTAACAGAGAAATAAAAGGAAATGAGTTTGAAAAAAAAAGTGCTTTGTAGTTTCCATCATTGGATAGATCCTTACACTAGGCATTAGCCCAAGTACTGAAGAAACCGATATGTCTTAAGTATCTTATTATTAGTATTAGTAATTTATTATTAGTATAAGTATTTTAAAGACAAATAAAAGCAAAATCACTGAAACTAATGCAGTCTTCAGCTTTGGCCCTAAGGAGAGCAGTTTTAAGTTCTGGTGCTGTGGCAGCATTATAAAAAGACTCACAGACCCACAGCCATTCTCTGTCTCCACGTCTATAGATACTGAATAGGATTTTTAAAAAGGTGCTTTCTTTTTATCTTTCCATCTTTGTCGTGTAGCTCTCAGTATGATTTAGTTTAGTTTACTGTGAATGAAATACAATAATAGACTATTAAATATTACCATAAAGCCAACTGTCATACATTTCCAGTACTGTATTTTGGATGAGTTAAAATCCAGGCTAATACAGATTGAACAAAAACATTTTGAGACGACAGAGGGCGCTGTTTCTGCATGCAATGTGATAATTTTTTAATTATTATTTATTTATTATTTATTTATTTTATTTTATTTTATTTTATTAAAATGAAATATCTTTGAACAGTCTGCACAAGATGCACCTGTGCCAGCTAGCTGTGAAAATGCTGAATGATCAAATCAACGTCTGTGTTTTCTGCTTTCCTTAGATCTTTCAGCAGAAGTACCACATCTGTCACTCTCGTGGTAGAGCTGGGTTTCCACATCATGTGCTCGTCTCTTCATTTGCAAGAAGCAAAGCTCGTGTGAAGATGCTCACACTGGAAACAAAGCGTAGTAGATACTTCATCATTTCTGTCTTCTGCCTTTAGTCATTGTTTTATGATTTTAGTGTCTTACTACATGTCTAATTAGGATAGGTGTGTCCGGAAATGAGTTATTGCATCAGATATTTATTTATCATCATTGTGTAAATAAGAATGTTTTCCATCACACTGCCTAAGAAACAGGGGAGGTGGCAGTAGCCTTGCTTCTGCCGATAATGAGGCGCAACAGCTCTTGCACAACTCTTTTTACCGTTACCTCTCTCATTAATCATCATATTCCGGTTATCCATCACCAACCCAATAACACTGCAATGGTTTATTGGATTCCTCTGAAATCAGGTCCTTTTTCATGGAGCGTGATACTCCACCTTCTTCGCTTAATCCTTCTGCCTCATTTCTATTTCTCTCTTTTCAACTGACTTTCAACAACTGCCCTCCAGTGCACATTTTGTAACTGGTCTTTAGCTGACTTTCAGCTCTAGACATCAACCGTACTGGTCTCACTTTTCAGATAATTGCATGATTCAACCACTAATACTGCCCTCTTTTCACTTTCTTCATACCCTGCCCTTGTTCTTCCCGACCAAGAAAATCTCCCCTCTCTGCTCTCCTGTCAGACATACTGTGCAACTGGAAAAAAATTGTGTGCAGCTGAGAGAAAGTGGAGGAAATCACTTGATACTGATGTCTCATACCTCCTTCTTCTGTCAGAGGTCTTCTCTAATGTGACTGTTATTAAAACCACATTCCACAAGGGAAAACTGAAAGTTTCAGAAATACAGTCTGAATCACTAGAAACTACTGCTTTCACTTCTATGCTTTCGTTCTAAGAGTGATTGTACTAAAATGAGTTGTTTCTATTCCCTACAACCAACGGTACCTCCAGACCTCTGCGATCTAATAACTTTAAATTAAATGATAAATATATCATAGAAATAGTCCTTGTGGCCTCTAGCAAATCAGTCCTCATCTTTTTGACTGTCCTCAGTAGACTTCAACTCAGTCTGGGAAATAGTTTTGTAGCAGAATCAGAGTAAATACAAAGGATTTGACACTAGAGAACCAGATTAGAGTTTGGAAAAAACAACAAAAAAGTGTATCCAGCTCTTGAACACCATTCTATCGCCAGATAAGACAAAGATCAACGTATAAGAATGAAGGGATGAAAAATGTATAAAGAAGGGAGAAAATTGTTCATGATCTGAGATTCAACACTCCAACATGGTGGAAATAATTTTTTTTTTTTTTTTTTTTTTGGATGGGGGGGGAAGTAGCGTTATGGCATGGTAATATAATGGCTGCCAGTGTCCTGGTATTTATTGATAATGTGACTGCTGACTGAACAGCAGGCTGAATTCTGGAGTGTATAGAGCTATATTATCTGCTCAGATTCAGCCAAATGCTTAAAAACCCATTGGATTGTGCTTTACAGTACACATTGCTAAATGACCTGAAGAATATTTTGAAAGCAACCCAAGATCCGATTGTCCAACTGTGCATGCATTTCGCTTGCTAAAGCCAAACTGAAGCACACAACCTAAAAACAAAAGGTAACTGAGGACAGCTACAGTAAATGCCTGGCGGAGAATCAGCAGGGGAAAAAAAAATCCAGCATCTGTTAATACTTGTGGCTTACAGACAAATGGAAGATGTTAAATTTCTCATCATGAAGCTATATGTCTGCAGTTTGAATTATTTACCTGCATTATTTAAATACTTTTGACAAAGTCAAGATATTTATGAATCTGACGTTATGCTCTTCATATACAGTAGTGCTCCAGAAATTATGGACTTGACTGTAACATACCCGGTTTGTCAAAGCTATGTAATGGTAGCATTATACTGATAATGACATGATACATAGAAATTTCTGTCATAGAAAGAAATTTGGGTTGGATACTACTACAGTTAAGGCAATTGTGTAATAGATATTCAGGCAGACAAATCAAACAGTGTTTAAAACTTATGATTTTGCAAACAGTCAAAAGGGCAGCCAAACTGCAAACATCAATCGAGGTGCAAAGACAGCAATCGTAAAACAGGATGAGAAATGTTAAAAGAACAACATAAACAAATATCTGAATGTTAATATGATAATGTCTGGAACAGGTAAACTTAGCGTTTCCTCCACAGACTGTATGTTATAGAAGAGTCCTTAAATACAGAGTGGAGGTGATTGTGTTCAGGTGACTGACAGAGTTTGTGCATTATAGGAAGTGTAGTCCTTCATAACAATGGCTGTAGGCAGTGATACAGTATGTGCTGTAAGGACATTTTGCTACTAAGGGTTTCCCCAAATTTGTCCCCCATTAAAGGAAGTCACTAATTCTCTATACGACTTATTCTGCAAGTGAGGCCACGTGAGGTTTGAAGCCTATTTCATGGAAGTCAGGGCACAAGGCAGGGTTCACCCTGGACAGGGTGCCAATCCACTGCGGGACACAAGCACTCATATGCTCACACGCTACAGGCATTTTGAAAATGCCAATTAGTCTAATCTGAATGTCTTTGGACTGTGAGAAGAAACCAGAGTCTTAAAAAGAGAAGAGTTTACTGCAAAGTCCTTTTGACTGATTAAGGTTTTTCTATTATGAAACATTTCTACATTGCCTGATGGGAGGATTCTCTTCTAGAATGACAATGACCAAATCATTAAAGGGTTGTACGAATATAAAAAATATGTAAATCATATTTCTGTTGTTTGTAGTCAACAGATCTCAACCCAGCTGAACCCCTCAAGAAGATTTTGGAATCTTTCTACCATCATCGAACCACCGGCTGTGGAATATATTTCAGAAAATAGTGTTGATCCCTCCAGCACATTTTTGATATTCCTTCAATTTACCTCCATATCTTCCTTTAGGGCTAGCTTTCAATTTGTAAATTGTAGAATAAGGTCAGTAGATGGCAGAATACACCAACAACTGCTTTCATCATTGATAATTGTGTGACACCCCACCACAGCATTTCTCTCACACAAATATTTTTCACACATTTTTTATATATATATTGAATATATAAATCTAGTCACAACACATGTACTAATGAGCTGAGCCGGGTCCATTAAAATTGCCAAAACAAGAACAATGTGGATTGCATGTGGTACCAATGATAGGTTTAAGCAGTATTTGTACAAATGAGATGTAATCTACCTTTCAAATCCCACACAGATATTTATTCTTCGCAAGAAAGAGAATTATTCAAAAGCTCAGTAAGATTTGCTTATTATATTCTTTCAGTAGACTACACCATGATACACTATGTTCAAAAAGTAACAGTCTCCCAATCAGACCTGTAGGCTACACACAATAATCTGAGTCATATACAAATCATATACAAAAAAGAATCAACATGAAGAACCAGCAATGAGGTAGTGTTGGCACATATTACTGAACTGAAGTAATACTTACATATACTGTATTCCAGTCACACAGCTCAATCAAATCAGTGTAACTAATACACAACAACATACATCAAAATTCACACATTAGAGATTTGAGGTAAATGATAACAGACACAAATGAAGTGCCAACTAATAAAAAATTTTCGACCTACAGCATATTACATTTACATATTTTATAATATAACTTAAAAAATTAATATGAAACATGCAAACATAAGGTAGAAATCAGAATGTAAAAAGGCATCAAGGACACGTGTCCTCAGGCCAAAGGGTGACGGGTAAACTAGAATGGTTTTTAAAAGACAGTACAAATTTCAAAAGCCAATTAAAAAAAAAAAGCCTGTGAACATTCAGGATGCAAATATGGATAGAATGTCAACCTTTTATACTGTGGAATTTGTGTAATGCTTAAATGTCCCCAGGTAAAGCTCAGAGCGTCATCGAGGTGACAAATTTGTGTGTAACAAAAGTCATGGAAAAATACCTCTTTCATTTCTTTTGCGGTATTTTTTAAGCACAACATTAAATTCTGTAAGCGTTGAACAATGTGAAGTCTTGATGAGCTTGTTTTCATCACCTCATCTTTCTCTCGAGCCGTCTCACAATCTGACGGTTAGATAAGATAACTTTAAGAGGCAAGTCGAGGCTTGCTGCTTGTTTAACTTTTGTGCAATTACACTCCTAGCTGAAATTTGTCTCCTGTAAGATTATTACAGTGAAATATTGTGAAGAGGAAAATCACCTACATAGTCTTTGTGGACAAAATCACTTGTATTGAAAATGAAAAATAATCCCACAGAGGAAAACAGTTTCAGGTCATCAGAAAAAAACGTGCATATCCCAGCACTCCTGGTTAAAGATTTGGAACCTCGTACTCATACAGAAACAACATTTTAGAGTAGATTTACACCACTCTCAGGGGGAGATTCTGGTTAGATTCTTTATTCTCCTTGTTGCTGCTGATTCAGTCTATGCTCATCTGGAATCTGAGATGCACATAAAGGTTCAGGTGCTGATGCTGAAAGCTCTGCCAAAGCTTTAGTGGCCTGTGGCAGTCCAAGACAGTGGTCTGTTCTTGCACTCACACAGCCTGTGGCCCCATGCCTCAATGACCTCTCACAGCGTACTGAGCCTGGAAGAGCTGCCCACGCATGTCTGTAGCTATGACAGGTTCCCAAAAGTCCCTGTAGTCAGAGGAAGAGGAAGAAGAAAGAAATGAATACATAATTCTCCCAAGCAAAGGAGATCCTGTTTATGTGGAAAAGCAACTATTTTTTTTTCCCTCTGAACTTTCATCACTATTCACATGATTCACAAAGGTGTACCTTATTTATAAAGCTGGATACAAACAAATTTCTTGGTAAATCATTTGCACTTAGACATTCACACTAGTATTCCTCTAATTTTGGAAAAATGTTCCCATCCTATTTTCAAATCATATAATTTGCATTGTACTTTGTATATGGATTATACCATCATGTTATAATCATTCATTTTTATTTAAAGCTTTTAGCATTTTGATTTGATGCAGGTCACACTTATGAGAAGAAGAATATTTAAAGGCTGGTATTAATTTTATTATGGTTTTTATTAGTATTATTATTATTTTGAACATGAAAGCTGGCCTGTAAATCTGTTCCATTTGCATCTTCTTTGATGTGCTGTACAGCATTTCCTGAAACATGCTGAGACAACTCAAAGATCTAAATTGGACCCAGCGCCATGCACACCAAACAGTTTAAAAATAGTTTATTTTTCATGTGACAATTTTCTTGTCACCCAAGTTAATTCACGCCCAAGCTACCTTTTCTGTAATTTGTCTTTAGATTTGACCTTTCTCAGAGAGTCAACCCAATGCCTCCCCCTTTTTCTTGTGTTGTTTAGTAGTCATTTTGTGCTTTCAGCCATTGTCCACTTGACCCGTTTTTGAGTTGTGTGTATGTTGCTAAATTCAAGTCAAAACTAAATTTACTGTAAGCTGTGTCGAGAACACATTTTGCACTTTGTGGATGATAAGCATACACAACTGAATTCAAAGAAAATCATCGTTTCTGTAACTTTTGCAAGTTTGGTGACTTTACTTCGACTTGGCTTGGTCAAACATTTACATAAAAAAAAAAATCACTCAAAGATTGATAAAAGAGGCCCTTTGTCTTTTTAAATCGCTTCATTTCACCTCTGCTAAGGAGTTGGAGGTTACGTCTTTCTTCCTGGACTTGCAGTTGCAGAATCTGCTGAAGAAGCTCTTGCCTGAGAGTTTCCTGTACAAGACCCATCCTCTCCAACTTCTCACCATTCAGCCTTAACAAAGCTCGGCCTAAAAGTGAGAGAGAGCGAGAGAGAGAGAGAGAGAGAGAGAGAGAGAGAGATGGTTCTTTTAGTCTACAATTTGTGTAAATGAATATTGTTAGAGAAATTGTCAAGTCTGCTGTCTTTGAGTGCTTCTGACATAAGCACCTTCATGTCTGCTGGAGCTGATGTTCTTTAAAAAAAAAATAAAAAAAAAATGGCACCACTTCATTCTGCTACTTTTTTTTTTTAACCCAGCAGATTAAAATGCAAATTAATAAGATCCTTGGTGTAAGTGCTGATTGGAATGTTGATCAAAAGATTAAATCATGTATAAAATTGGGTCACCGGCCACAAAAGAGCCCTTACATGGGCAGATACAGATGGGCTGACAAGACACACACACCGGAAAGGGAGCTCAAGCCTGAAGGTCATTTTTGACTCCGCAGCGTTGCTGTATATCTCTGAGGTTATTTTCCTCCCTGCTGTCTCCCAGAAGAATGCCAAACACTAACAGACTGGCAGACATGTTATGGTTTAATTAATATCCTGATAAATGGGTAGAAAACAGGGAAGAAAGAAATTGGCTTTATGTCCCTTTTTCAGCACCTATTAAAGAGCACATAATGAAAGCTGCTTTGTTGCAGAAATTGTTTGGATTAATGGAACACTGAAATACTGGAGCAATTTTCTTTAATTAGCCAAGAATCTTTTGGGATGCTAAACCAAGGAGTCTCATGTACTCTGGTTTTTCAAATTACTGGTAAATTATAGAAGCATTTCCCATACTCATTGGGATCCTTCAAGCAAATCACAAGTAGGGGAGTTTCTGAATGTAATTATGGCATCCTGCTAAAGCGGCTCCCTCAGAGGTAACCAAGCCTGAAGTCATTTTCATGACCCTGAAGCCTACTGAGCTTGCTATTTTTTCAAACCCTTTAGTGGACAGCCCTGAATGGCCAGCCGCTCTATTGCCTTTCTTTGCCTTCTTGTCTTCTCCCCAAATGACAGGCAAAGAATCTGCCAGCATCTCAGTCACTCTCCCTGTTTCTCTTGTCACTTGAATAACATCTGAGCCCCAGATGCTTTATGTTCAATTAGAGTAAAAGGACAGGAACAGTGAGCCAGATGGGGCTCTCTGGAGAAGGAGAGGGTGGGAACAGTGAAAATTTTCATTTACAGCGTTTGACAGATGCCCTTATCCAGAGTGACTTACATTAATGTTTGCAGTCTCTAATATAAAACATTAATCTGAGAATACAATCAACTAAAAAAAATTGAAGGGTTAAGAATTGAGACATTAGAAATAGAGGTCTAAGCACAACGTACATAAATCAGCCATAACATTAACATATTAACGTTAATTATCGATTATATACCACAAACTGATCACAGACACCTAAGGCTCATCCAAGCCCGCAGGGACCTAAGGACAGCCCATCCAATCCCACAGAAAAGCCAATGAAGCACAAATCAGTGAAAAAAAATGTTGGCCACGATAGAAAGTCACCAAAACACACAGTGCACCACAACTCGTTAAATGGGGCCAGGCAGGAAGAGATCCCAAAGCCAATAGGATGCACTAAGCAAATAGGTACAATCCACAAAGGCCCCACCCCGCAACCAACAGCACCCAATGGATCCACATCTCACACACAGAGGCCCTGCGGAGCCACACCCTTAGGGGGGAAATAAAAACCTGGTCATATGTGGTCATAATGTTAATGTTTTTTATGGCTGATCAGTGTAAAGGGACAAAGGGACTTACAAAAACAAACACTCATCCATCTGTTTTTTTGCATGGACTCTAATATAAACAAAAAGCATTGCATTTTATAACTCTTCGGCAGTGCCATTCTTCTTACACCCTCATCAATGGTGAAACATATTTCATGTCTTTTATGTTTCAGTTAGAGTTACTTGTGAGTATATTCCATGCTTTTAACATAATTAATGTGTTGCCTGCTTTAAATCATTAGATAACACAATGGTGCACATTATATTAGCATCTATAATGTAATAATAGCATCTATACCATTTCATTTTACAATATAAAAAATGCTAAATGACCATGGAATTCATTTTGGTGGACAAAATTACATGTTCCATTTTTTTAATGCAAACATTTTCAGCAGCAGCCAGCTGCAATATCCAAGTCTTTATTGTGACAAGTAATTTTTATGTCACAACTGAAGAACATGCCCCCCATGCATTAACCTGTCTCTGGTGGCAGTGACCTCAAAATCTTGACAATGTACCTGTAATTGCATGGTGGGAAAAAGCCTCCACGTAGGTCAGGTAGTTGTGAGGACAGTGTTTCTTTAACCACCGACACACGTCCTGCTGGGACCAGAGAACCACTGGCCTAGACAGACTTGGCAGGGTGGGACTAGTGTGGTAAACAGAGTATGCATTCCCTGTGTGAAGCTGAGAGAGAAAACAGAAATAAATGTGAGATAGACAGAGAGAGAGAACAAAGCAATTCCAGTGAAATGGGCAAATCCATTCTAAGTGGAGGCTTTGGAGTCTGCGCATCATATCGCAAGTGTCAAAGCTTGTTAGGAATGCATTCCATCGATACCATAACAAGTAAGACACGCATATATATGCACACCCAGCTTTCTTTTCTTCTTTACTAAGCGAGCAATATCCAGTGATGGTGATGGCATTCAAACTGATACAGAGAGCTCTAGGAAATAAATCTTTATTTTATTTTATTTTTTTAATAGCAATGTTCTGCTCTATGCGCCGGCAGTAATTAAGATGGATTATTTCATCTAGGATTGTTGTCATTTGGGCCAACATGCTGACAGACCCATGATGCCATAAACAGATTCCATTAAACTGAGGCCATCTAAAAGCTATTTCATAACCTCTAGCACAGTTCCAACACAAATGTTGTTACAGGTTTCCCAAAAACAAACTTTATATAATAATTTTATATACTCAGGATTTATGTAGACAGTGTTAATAAACCTCTTAAGTTTTGGCATTTATTACTGTTATTTTTACATATTCTTTAAAGAAAACCGCTCTGAACACCACTGGTATAATTTGCTGTACCATCCACTTTCACAAAGTCCTTTTCATTATTGTAGTAATTTTGTGCCTTTACGTCTATTTGTTTGCTTTGATGACCCATTAACAGCTTTGTGTGCGTGTGTGTGTGTGTTTTTATTTTGGTCCACTCCCATTTACCTCCAATTTTCTCTCTCCTTCACAGTTTTCGCCCTCACACTCCCCCCCCCCCCTCCCTCCCTGCCTCCCTGACAGCCATTTTAACTGCAGTCTTCTCTCTTGAGCCGCCCCAGGGAGATCTTTCATGTGTAACAGCAGACACACGTGTACGCACACAAAGCTAAAATCAAAGACCAGCACTGGTTGTACACATATGTCCTTTTGGATCCCATTCACTCTCTATGACATGGTTGGACCTGTGATAGGACTCTGTACCCTGTAGCAACCAATGGTGTGTGTATAAATACCACCAAATTCAATAATTAAACATTAAATGATCAAAAATAACAATGTAGGTTTTTGGTCATTTATCTGCAAATGACAATGAAAAAACCTGCTTTCTATACAGTAATGTCCATAAATATTTGGACAGTCCCTCTGTACACCACCACAATGGGTTTGAAATAAAGCAATCAATATGATTTAAGTGTAGCCTTTCAGCTTCGAGTGGTTTAACGGGTTCGAAAATAATGGGCATTTTTACAAAGTCCCTTCATTTATGCAAGGTCAAAAATAATGCTAGGTGGTTTATACATACTTATAACTATAATACTAATACAGAAAAATGTTTTCCAACATCCATTTTAGTAAATAAAAACACTTTAAATATTTTTAGTAATTTTCAAACTGCATTATGTAAGATTGCAAATTGTTCATATACATTTTTAATTTCGATTTTTCTAGGCAGCCCTACTCAAAAGTCATTGTACAATTGACTTATAAAGCAGCTTGGGTGGCCAGTAGCCTGTTTCTTAATTAGGCATATTATTCAAATAAGGGACATACTATAAAAGGTCTAGTGCTTATTCAACGTGTCCCATTTGCATTTGATAGCTGTTCATGGGAATTTTTAATATGCAGTTCAAAGAGGTGCCAATGCAAGTGAAGGAGGCCATTATGCTAAAAACAAAACAGGACTGTTACATTCTCAAAAAACAGGAATAAACTGGCAAGCACAGCAACAGCAAAACTGCTTGAAGGTCACAGAAAACAAATACAGTGGATCATCGCAAAAAAAAAAAATCCTTGGTAAACAAAACCCTTTCACAACATCTAGCCAAGTCAAGAGCACTAACGAAGCGGTAAAATAATTATGCTAATAAAAAAATCTTGTAACATATGTGTTTATGTTCCAGTGCATACCACATCACATGTCAAACTTGGTGGAAGCACTGTTATGAAAAGAGTGTGTATGGCTGCCAGTGGAACTGGGTCACTGTGTCTATTGATCATGTGACAGCTGATAGAAGTAGCAGGATGAATAGAAGTGTGTGGACTTGTATACTTTCTTCTCAGGATCAATCAGATTTTTAAAATCTGATTGGATAGTGCTTCAAAGTACGGATGAATAATGACCCAAAACATACAATACAAGCATCTAGAGGCAATGAAATTGAAAGTTCTTAAAAAGCACTTCTTACTGAAGACAAAACTGAAAGCAGGAAGTCTCATAAACAAACTGAAGGTGGCTGCAGTAAAGCGCTGCAAAGCATTTCAATAGAAAGGCAGCATTTGTCGATGTCCATGGGTTCCAGACATTAGACTGTCATTAACTGCAGACACTAGGCATCCAAGTATTAATTATGAGTTTGCCAATTTACTTTTAAGCATAAGAAAATGGCTATGAAAATGTCTTTGATGATTGATGATTTATAAATTCATAATAAATTCATACATTTAAAGCTCAATGCTATTGTGTCTTCCTTAATTAATTTCATATCCTTTGTGGTGGTGTACAGCTGGAGGCTAAAATACAAAAATAATAAATCGTTGTCCAAATACTTATGGATCTGAATTGCATGTCTTGCATACTGACAACTACTTCACTCCACAACTACATAACAATGACTGTGTAAACACTAACAAGGTCAACACCCTCCATCTTTGGGGTGTTAGTTTTTTAATAATTGTTGTCTAGAGAACATGTAGATTCAACAAACAGAAACCTACTTCTGTCTCTCTCCCATCAGTCAGTGACGCTGGTAGCTGACATATGATATGTGAGAGCTAGCTGGTGGGCAGGAAATGGACCAAGACCAAATTATTTGGAGAAAATGGGTGAAATATCTTTTTAAAAATAACTTTAGTTAAACATATCAAGAGAAAACAAAGTCAGTAACCGGACAAATAATATAGCTGATAGGTGACAGAGCGCATTTCATACACACTGGCCAAAAACGTGCTAGATTTATGTTGACCCCCATTTTGCTACATTTCTTTATTTACCTTAAACTGTATCTCACCATACATTAGCTTAGCTACCACATTTTAGCAATTCTAAGCAACAAAACCATGGGATTTTGTAAACACATTAAAGCCTTCACTTTTTTTGAAGTGGGCTAGATAACCAGTTTATGATTTATCCACCCCCCTGCATAGACAAGGGCACTTCTACAGGGTAATTATAGAATGCAGTAATGAGATGGAATCTGGCATTCATGGTTCTCAACCTGCTATGTTCTTGTAGACAAATCACGACACCACCATCAACATTAAATCCTCATTATGGTCTTTCTTTCTCTTCCTTCCTTCCTTTCTTGTCTTCATATGTTCTGAAAAATGAGATATAAAAATTCTGCAAAAGTAATGGATTGCTATTTCCATTAGGCGGCCATATAAGTACAAAGTATTCACACATTCCACACTCTGATCTGCCTGCAGAAATCTAACTTTCATTATTTATGATAAATCATGATTCACATTTAGACCCAAAATAGATGAAAATTACCCAATATTTCAGCAGTTACTGTTTGGACTCTAGAAGAGGTATATTAATATGTCAGATTAATTATACATGGCTTTTGATCATTGGGTCACTTAGGACAAAAAAAGGACAAGTACAGTAGCTGCAGCTCTGACTGGTTCAAGCAAGGGAGTGTTCAAGTGTTCTTAAACTAATTTCACTTTACCAATTAAAAAAAAAATATATCACTATATAATAATCAGTGTATTATTATTTTTCGTCTATAGTGAAATGGGAAAAGAGAGTGAAAGGGGAGCAGGACGAACATGTTATAAAATATCACAGCAACTGAAGTAAACACAGCCATGTTGATTTCTAATTTCCTTGAGATTAATCAACTGACAGACATATTTGTTTGTTAAATCCAAAACATTAACTATACAATTTGCTGTTTTTAAAACATAGTAATACCTAATAATAAACAAGAATAATAATACATCTGCCATCTAGATTAGCTGCCTAGCATGTTGCTCATAAAACCCAAGCGTCCTGTTTCTCACATTGTCAAATGTGCTGAAGTCGAAAATGATTTAATTCTGAACAGCAAATTGGCACTTGCGATAGAATGATATTATATGATGAATTATATTTCATCTGACTTTTCAGAACTGAACAAATTCCATATCTTTGAAGTGATATTTGCTTTTGTTTTGCATGTGCTTCCTGTTGCTTTAATCTGAATTAACTGAATTAATAGAGAAAATTCCGCAGCACTAGTTATACTGAATTAACTCAGATCACAATAGGATCCTGGAAGCAGAATCAGAGCACAATCTTGAGTCTTGGATATTAAACCTATTATATTACTATCTTTGTTGTAGTTGAAGTATTTTACCCAATTGTCTAATATGATAGGATAGAATATTTTAAACTATATTTATTTATTTGGTTTGTTTATCACGCTTTGCCATTCAGCCACTGCCGTGGCCAAATTTGCACTTTTTTTTTAAAACCAAGTCCTTTCTTTCATCTAAAAGTGTTAATGTTAACTAAAGTTCAAATATTATTTCAAGTTTATGTTTCCTGAATAGGTTATTGAAGTAGTTATCATCGTCATCAACATCATCATCATCATTATTATTATTATCATCATCATCGTCATAATCAGCAGCAGCAGCAGTAGTAGTAATAATTTGGAGTAACTGCAAAACACATCACTGTTCAGTACAACGATTTTCTTTTGGGCATGTGCATTTTATCTACTGTTTCTATCTTGGACATCTGTGCCTTTCCGCACAAGGATATTGTTTATACTTTTCTAAAAATAGTTTGCCAGTATAAGTATTTCTACTACAATATATTATATATAATATAATAATATAATATGATATAATATATAATATAATATATAATATATAAATATATTATTTACTGTAAATACTTTTTTGATGAAAAAACTAATCAATCAAAAAAATTTTGTTTGTCACTCAACACGTAACACTCAACACTAATCAGCTCTAAGAATAGAGTAGTTAAGATAAGAAAATAATTTATTCTGTCATTAAAAAAAAGATATTTAAAAAATGCTCATGCATCATTCTGGCACACATTGTAAACCATTTTATTTAGTAATTACAAAGAATTTAGATTGGTAAGAAAAAATGTGCAGTTGCATAGTGCTGCAATTTTAAATGCTTAACTCAGGTTACTTGTCACAAATAATTAAGCCAGCATAAAGTCTGTTGAGTCCATTTCGACTACTTAGGAATATTAGTTTTGTTGGAATGGTTAATTAGCTAAAATATCAAATAAAATCTATAAAGAACGCAAGCCTTTGCTCTTGACAGAATCTGAACATAACCCCTGGGGAAATGAAGGGGACATGAGAGGTTGCTTAGTCGATATGAAAATGTAGAGGCTCAGCTCGAGTTCAGCATACTAAGGTTCACACTGTAGTGTTCAATCATCCATTACCAGTGTTCAGGAGCTAAAAGACTTTACAGTCTATTTAAAGCCATTCTGGAACAAGAGCCTTTACTTTGCTCTGCCTCCCGGCTCAACTGCATCTTTCCCATTTTCTGCAAATAAAGTCTTGATTTGGATGGATGGCTGAATAGAGAGCAAGGGGGGGATGGGTAAGAGAGGAAGAAATGGGAATAAAAAGACAGACAGAAACAAAGAGAGCGAATAGCTATATTCACTTCCTATTACCTTCCTTTACCTTTGACCTTTATATTATTCATAGCCATGTCTTGTTGAGTGCACATCAGAAAACATGAGGAAATGCATGAGTTGATATCGGGCATCTTAGCAATATAAAATGCAGTGAAGGATGGGCATGGAATAACACCTTCTCTCCAGTAGCCTAGCTTAATTGGTAATGTGTGGACTAGAGCTATGAAGAGAATGCCGGTTTAAAGGCATGAAACAGGAGAATGAAAATGTTATAAGACAGGGTGTTTAGAAATGATCAGTGATTTCTCACAGCTGTAAGGCCCTCATTATCGCCATCACACCATCATACTGTTTCTGTTGCAGTTCTTTATGATGAATCAGAAGCATGTATTTGAAAGAATTCAATGTATGTAAGCCACTATATTCTCAGAGACTATCCATAACTCTACCAAATAGCGGTAAGATTTCTGCAGTTTCATGCCGAGGATTATGGACCCATATTTTTTCCCCATATCATAAAGCTACTGGCATTAGGTTGCTCATATTAAATTCTAGATTGTACAGAAAGTTTCTAACTCCTCCATAAACCAGTATATGATGGGGTTCATTCATCTTCATAGAAAAAACAATAACAAACAGTTTCCAGTTTCAATAGTCTTATAAGATTATGGATTCCTTCTCTTTGCATTGTGATGCCAGAATTTTTAAGTGGAGCAACTGCTGAATTATTGGCAGCCTTTTGAAACTGGGAACCAGGCAACCAACCAAACACATATTACACACGATACAAGAAAAAAAAAAAAAAAAACTATAAAGTGCTTCTTATCATGAAAGATTTTTTTAAATTGCTAGAATACATAAAACAAATGGTCAAGCATAAATTGCTGTCTTTTCACTTCCATAACCATTTTAAAACAATCTGATGGCATCATTAAGGCTTTTGGAAATGATTGTTAAAGGTTAAAATTTTGGGTGGGTTTTTGAAACAAGAAAATGAATTAAGAGTTATAATTAATGAGTTAACTGTAACTTCAGCAATATACCAAAACTGAGATTTTGTCCAGTCCTAATGACAAACATTTCAAATAAATGAAAACAGCTGTTTGGTTTGAGAGTAAAAAGTTTTCCATTTCAGTAAACTATTTTTCTTTCATTAAAAGAATAACACATGACTACAGAGTGAGGAATTTGTTAAACTTTGGCACAATGCATTATGAGACTCTGAAATGGCTCCAGTCGATAATAAACCACAGCTAATGATTTTGTCTGAAAACAGCCAGAGTAAAAAAAAAAAAACTGAATTTAAGGAAACAAAACCATCCAATTAACAGTTAACACAAAACAGCTGTCTGAATAGGTGGCACAGGAAATTTTGAAGGGGGAAGACTTGCCTTATTAAATTGATTCTTTTGGATGATCCACTATGAAAAGATACAAAACACCTACAACGTCTATGAACAAACTACTGCAATCCACCTTTGAAAAACTTGCTAGAATGTTTTAAAGTAGGTGACTTCATTAAAAATATTCTATTATTTAATTCTATCCTACGATTTTCTATGATCTTGAAATTACACTATTTTTGTGTGTGAGCCCAATTATTCATTAATCTTCTATGCTGCTAATCCTGGACAGGGCCGCAGGAAGTCTGGAGCCTATCCCAGGAAACTTTGGGCACAAGGTGGAGTACACCCTGGACAGAGAGCCAATAAATCACCAGGCACATATGCACACACAACACATGTTCACACACACTATGGGCAATTTAAGAACACCAATTAGCCTAATCTGTATGTCTCTGGACTATGGGAGGAAACCCATAAGCATTAGGAGAACATGCACACAAACCCTCTGCAGAAACCAAACCCTCAACCCTGGAGGTGCCAGGCCACAGTGCTAGCCACTACGCCGCTATGTCGCCTTGCCATATTCATTAACTATTATTAATTATTCAGTGGCTAGAAAAAGAAATTTAGTTGTGCATCGGAATGTCAGGAATTTAAGACATAGATTCTGGTGTTGGGTATAATTTATAACCTTAATTATAGGTTAATTATAAACCTTCCCTAGCTGAACTGTAACTGTATCATAGCATTTTGTGTAGTTACCTGCGAGCCCTCGGTTCCTGGTTGCTGTAGGAGTTTGACAGTCCGACCACCTGCTGTTCTGTTCCCACGACACTCATGCCAGGTAAGATTTTCACCCGCGCAGCGGCTCAGCTGGTACTTAAAGTCATCTGGAAGTGCCTTGTATTCTACTGCAGGGCGGCAGAAACTAAAGCTGGAGGCAGCTATCAAACAAGAAAGAACAAGAGAGCTTGACATATTGAGAAGGTAACCTCTTGTCCTTGCTGTTCTATTTTGCCCTCAGGCAAAACCAAAAAAACTTGGTAGACAAAAACCACGTCTGTGTGAATTCTGCATTAATTTGCTAGAAGTTTCATTCTTAATAATAAAAAAAGCCAAGGTTTTATATAGAGGTTATAGCAAGGCAGTAAAATGACAGTGGTTTTGTGGATTATGAGCTAGATTAATTAATAGCATATGGATTTTCCAAACTCAAAACAGTTACACAATCAGAAAAAAAAAACACCCTGAAGCTAAACAGACATGGAAAATTGCTCCACCAATTTGGGTAGCGACACATTTGCACGATTGGTCTTTCACTTCAGCAGACTGCTATAGAGTTCTAAATGATGTAGTATTTCAATGTAACGTTGCAACTACTGCTCTTGTTATCTCGCATCTAGCTACAGACACTAAAAGGCAGCACTGGACAAAAGCTCTCTCTCAAGTTGACTCCTGCGTCAGATGTTGGCCAACCTGCAGCAGCATAGCTTATGTCAGCTGCCAGATATGATATTATTCTTGCATCCAGAGCGTCATTGGCCCTCTGATCACTGGTATGCGAGTGTGTGCGCACATCCTGGCTTGCTCGCCATGCATATTCCAGAACTAGCGCCGACCTTAATGATTCAAGAGGCAGTCTGAGTATGTTATCTCAGTGAAGGGCGAGTGGCCAGTGTGTTTACAGACAAGTGTTCAGTCATTGTGGACATGCTCATTAAAATCTCACTCCTCTAATTGACAATGTTGTCATAGCTGAACCAAGAACAACCAGTCGACCATGATAATGTAAGCGGTTTGTGCGTGTGTGTGTGTGCGTGTGTGCGTGTGTGTGTGTGTGAGAGAGAGAGAGAGAGAGAGAGAGAGAGAAAAGGTGGGGGAACTGGATGTGACAAAATCTTGTCTCTCTTGCCCTTGTCCCCCACCCCCATCTACTCCAGACCCACAGACCTACAAAGACAGTTCTCATCAAGTCTGTTCATTTGACCATGGTCCATGTGAAGTAAACACAATCTGGTTCAGGAGAGAATCACACACTAACAAAGTGGCTTTCATTACAGAGTTTCTGAAGTGGATATGAGAGGGATGGGATTTGTGTGGAAATGCAGGAAAGTCTGGGATAAGGATGTTAAATAAAAAGTCATGGCTTATTATGCTGCATGTATGTTTTTTTAAATAGACACCAACAACCAGAAGAAAGGAGCTCTGTCACAAGTAATGAGAGTGAAAAAAAATGCAACTTGCTCAGTTTAAGCCTCAAGTTTTCCACATGAGCAGACATTGTCATTATTCAACACATTGGGAATGAAATACTCCATTTGGGATTTAAGTGCTAACAATGTCAAGACATTGATAAAACACTAAAATGACAGTGCTTTAGGAGAATAAATAATGTTATTAAATAGCTGTAGTTTCAAAAGGGTGATTCAAGGTGAATGACTAGCCCATTAATCTTTTTTTTTTAAATCTAGTATCCTCCTCATTAAAATATTAAAAGAATGGGAAAAAAAGACATAATAAAAGAGGAAGCCCAGACATTTTTTTATATGAGAGATAGTCTCAGTTCAGCTAGCGCAAGTTCATCATGCAGTCTGTATGCATCATGCAGGCTATGAAAAGCAGTGCTGGTGATATTGTGAGGGGCTTTGAACTTCAGAGGACGAGTGAAATGCAACATCTGTGTAGAGTAATGAGGTAGAAGGGAAAGGCTGAGACAGGTCTGCAGCCAGCCCCTCCAGCGCTAGTGCTTAATTACTGATGCAGATGAATGCCAGAACGAATTTGCAAGTCAGTATTAAAGCAGCGGCGAGCCTCTCGGCAGGTAAACAGATCTGCTGTTTAATAGCTCCAATGATCAAAAGCTGAACTTTTCCGTGGGTCTGTGTTTATATGCTGTGTGTATGTATGCATGTGTGTCTGTAATTGAACTGGTAGGTTTGTGTGATGGATGTGTGGGTGTTAACTGTGTGTGTGTATGTGTGTGTGTGTGCTAGGCACATGGGTGGGTGGTTGACTTTTTTGTATGAATGGGTGCTTGTGTGAGTGGGTAATAGGTGATTTAGGTGCATCTGTGGATGGGTTTTAGAACAGCGATGGATAGTGTTCGTAATGTATAGGGTGAAAAGGATGAAAGGGTCCGTCTACGTGCCACCTGACATTATTGACGCAGTTGCTTACGAAGTCGTGTTGCCAGCTCGAATCTGAGCACTTGGGGCTGAAGAACCTTGCTACACAGTTCATCAGTGGCAACCCGGCGGCATCGGGCCTCGAGCCGAGGACCTCCTGATCAGCAGTCCAACACCTTAACCACAGAGCCAGGATAGGATAATGTTTCGTTATTAAGTGCTCTCTTTGCATTACATGCAGGAAGTACCTTCTAGTGTTGCCATTTATTACTGTAGTAGTAGTGTTTTTGCACCTAGGTCTGAAATAGGTCTTTTTGTTATTACCTAGACCAGTCTAGCACTTTCACAAACCAGCATTTGTCTCTAGTGTTGACACATTCTCACGGTGCTTTGTATTGATGTTAGATTGTTTGCATGTTGTAGCCTAAAAGACTCTCAACAAAAGAGACTCCCAAAAGGCTAAATAAGAAATGTAAATGTTTGTGTGTGTGTGTGTTGTGTGTGTGTGTGTGTTTAGATTAAAGATTGGAGCTTTCAGGTAGGACAAGTTCAGACCAGGAAGAAAGAATCACTGTAATGACAGACCAGTACTACAGCTTACTAGTCTCCTGTAATCTACTAAACAATTCCTCTAAGCTCTGAGTAAACCAGTGTTAATAACATGACAACTTTCCCATAAGCACAACTGCACAGACTAAAAAACGAACAGAATGAACCACACAGCAACACCTCAAACACCAAAGAGGAAAACACACACATCAATTGAGAATATATAGATACTTAAACAAATTCAAACTTTCTTTACGTGGAAAGCATTTTGGATGATAATTGTTGATTAAAACAAACAAACAAACAAACACGACGACACAAGCTACACTCTATTTTACACAAATAAATAAACTCCTATGTGAAGTGGAACATAATTTACCAAGTTGATAATCTGAAACATACAGAAGGTAAGCTTAGCATTTCTTCATTCCTCACCACAAGCAGCTATAGGTTGGCATTACAACGTGTGAAAGTTTCACGCCTGGTAATATTTATTTACGCTGTCTGCTCGAAAAGTGCAGACCATTTGTCCCCATAATAAAACATGACCATCTGTTTAATTCTGATTACTATAAATAAATAATTATAAATAAATAAAAATACTTGCCGTCGACAGCCATGCCATTGATCCGTCTTAAATTGTTCTTAGTAAAAAAAGTTGTGAGATAAAATATCCCATTTTCCCTCGCACGCGCCGGCTGTCTCACGCAGACCCGGTGTTCCGGTCCCGTTTCGCTTTGCTCTGTGCGCCGAGTGAGTGCGCGAGGGAGAAGGGGGATTTCGCCGCGCCAATGAAAACGCTCGCGCTGTGGCCCCGCCCCCTTTCCAGCACAGGTGACAGCGACGTCAATCAACAGACGTGCCAAACGCCCCGTTTCTGAGAAATTCCCCAAGTAGGAATTAAACCGAACCATTTTACACTGAGACTTGTTTAAAAACTGAAGGAGCGCTTCAAAGTATAACCCATGGTGTATAAGAACTAGCCTATTAGCCCATAATTTTTACATTTTGTATTGTCGTTTGCCTGAAGAACATTGTAATATAGACCTATCAACAAAACTTTATCACTATGACGAGTAGTTTAGCTTTAGCGATGCTAAAAGGGAGTGACCCATAATAAACACTCCCTGACTGGATCAAATGCAACAAACTGGGGGGAACAATCAGCATTCTACTGGGAATAAGCAGTCAGCTTATAAGTTTACCTTCCCCATAACATCTTAACATTTAATTTTACTTGTACTTGGGGCTAGTGTTTGTGTTTTATATTTCCTCTTGTGTGTGTGGGTTAATTCCAGGTTCTCTGGTTTTCCCCCACATTCAAGAAACATTTGTTACTGCGTTTGTATGTGCATGGCGTCTCTCTTTGACCACCATAAATCCCATGGTTACCTAAAATAAATGAATAAGCTTATGTTTAATATGTATTTATTCATTCATACATTCATCTTCTATACTGCTTATCTTGTATGGGGTCGCTGCGGGCCTGGAGCCTGTCCCAGGAGACTTTTGGCACGAGGCGAGGTACATCCTGGGATGCCAATCCATTGCAGGGTGTACACACATGCTCATTCACACACTGTGGGCAATTTTGAAACACCAACTAACCGAATCTGCATGTCTTTGGACTGTTGGCGGAAACTGAAGTACCTAGAGGAAACCCCTCAAGCACAGGGAAAACATGATGCACACCAACCATGGCTGGGAATCGTACCCAACCATGGAGGTGCAAGGCAACAGTGCTAACTAAGCCACTATGCTGCTTTAATTTGTTTGTTTGTTTGCTTGCTTGTTTATATGTATTGGTGGCAAAAAATCTAATAAATCAAATTCTACCTATAATGATGCACTTAACTGCAATTCTGCAGTTGAAAAAAGGGTGAAAAAAATTGTTTAAGATTCAGCCTGTGACTATGCATGCCTTTTAAATGAACAGTCCTGTAGATGTGTCTCACTGTAGTCTATAATTAAATTAATTAAGCATTTAAGTTGGACCTCTGAAAAATAACACTGCAGGTACAGGAGGGCATGAATAAACAGGCAAACTACTGTACTGAATATGACAATGCTACAGTATGTTCTTTACAGTCACAAAAAGTAATCATGTGTATGGCAAGCTTAATAAACTAATAATACAAGTAATAATGTGTTTTTTTTTATCAGTAATCATAGCTATTGTAAAAAAATAATACAAAGATTATAATATAATACAAATATTAGCTTATTTGCATTACTCCTACTATTAATAATAAGAATAAGAAGTGGTGCTGCTCCATTTAGCACTGCCTGCTTCCTGAAGGTCCCTGGTTCAAATCATGAGATCAGATCACAGTGAGCAGTTTCACATGTTTTCCCTCAGTCCATGTGGGTTTTCCCTTAGAGTCTCGCTCCTCACACCTCCCTAAAACAGCCTGGTAAGTGAATTGGTGAATATACAGTATATCGCCCCAGGGGTACACTCCAACCACAAATATAATAGTTATAATAGCCACATTCTCAGCTTTTTCAGTTGTCTATTTTAAAGCATACAGTATTATTCAGTCACAATAAAAACGATATCAGGTAAAAGAATAACAGAAAGTAATCTGGCAATGATTTTTTTTGTGTGTGGCAATAATGCTCATATAATTGTAAAAATACGTTTTGTGCAATGCGACACTTATTCATCCATTTTGTATAGTGATTATCTATGAATACACAACATTTTTTGGATATTGAAAAGGGAACTCAATGCATTTTACTTTTGAAAGCCTTCACAGTGAGCTTCAGTCATTGTCAATTCTACTTTCTAGCTTTCCTTCCTGTATCACCCAACACCTACCATCCAGAAAGGCCTAGGGAGTAACGCCTTCACATCAGAGGATAGCTGAAAACAATAGAAAAAAAGCTCACTGGCATGTAGTGAATAATAGGACAGTGCCTTCCAACAAAGCACAGGTAAACATACTGTATGTGAAGAAAAACTTACCAAGCAGCATTTATGATACAGTGATATCATATTACAGTATATGCCATGTATACACTGTTTACAACATTAACAACAAATAGTCTTTTACAATATTTCTAATACATTACTATACTATATATAATAATAATTATTATTACTATAATATACTATATATATATTACTATTATTAGCCAGTGAACTAACAAACTACCAGACACCATAGAAAGCTAGTTTCTTTTTCATTTACATAAAATTTACAATTCGTTGAGAGAACCACACCCATAGATTTATAAATTTGCTTAACTTGTGTTTTATACTTTTACTTATATTTGCTAGACACAGTATTTGTTGAAGTAACAACAGGTCACATGTGGATATGTTTGGCTCTATAATATCTCCATCCTATTTTTAAAGCAGTGTTCAATAAGTAATATATTTTGTTAAAAGGCAGCTCAGTATCGTAGAATGTGATTTGAAACATTGCCAGTGTTGCCTTCTTAGATTGTGTTGTACACTAGAGTGCAGCATTTCAACATGATGTGTGTAGGCAAACTGTCACTCATTCGTTCTCTATACCGCTTTATCATGTACAGGGTCACGGGAGGCTTGGACTTTATCCCAGGGAACTCAGGGCACAAGGTACAGATACTCTGCCTGGGGATTGAAACTATCACAGGGCACACACTCACTCACACTCTAACTACAGACAATTTGAGAATACCACTTAGTCTGATCTGCATGGCCTTGGGCGGTGGGAGGAAACTGGAGCACCCGGAGGAAAACAAAGCACAGGGGAAACTTAACCTGCACAGAGCTGAAGGCAGGAACCCTTTACTCTGGAGTCCACAGTTGTAGGCATATAATGATCACCAATTTAAAATAATAATAACCTTTTTTTTTTTTTTGCAACTAATAGCCAAATGTAATAGAATACTTTCAAGGTTTGTTGAAATAAACAAGCTTTCTTTAAAACTGGGTGATGTGTTGAAGTATTCCTGGTCTTGCTAAATAAGGTCTTACTATAAACAGAAAAGGTGAGCCATTTTTGTTTTCCTTAGAGAAATGCTGCGGTTGGGTGGGACGGTGTATTCATGGAGAATAAAGATTTGTTGTGGCTGATTGCACAAGGAGCTCATTGTAAGAGCCAGCTCAACTATACAAGCATCTTACACATAGTAAAAACATGTTTTTCCACGCCAAGATTTGGTCAGTTAAACTGGTCCCATTACTTTATGAATGGCAAGGCATTGCAGCTTACAGAACAGTGATATTCCTTATCAGTTTGGAAGAACACCCTTAATTTATCCAATCAGTAAGCGCGCTGACATTTTCTCTCCATACCCATATTAAAGCTGTCTGTCTGTCCCTGCATATGAATTCAGATATTCATCAATTTAATTTACATCTATTTACAGTGTGTGGCTGAGGAATCACAAGCTTGACATATTGCTGCAGAAGCTCCTAGACAGCAAACACATTTTGTCATGAAAGCAGAGGCTGTGAAATTAACAAGCTCTGTTTTTTTTTTTTTTAATGAAGTAAGGACACCACTGTATTATTAGTTTGTAAAGCAATCCTTCTGTCATAATTATACAGATAAAAAAATACTCAGTGTGAATTTTAGGGATCATTCATTACTATTTATTTACCCTAATAAAAAATCCATTTTAACAATACAAAGTGTTCAGTGTACATGAACAGACTGTTCCTCATTTTGTCCCAACATTCAAGGTGGTAGACACTGAAAAGTGCCAAAACATTTGTTCCCCAATGTGGACTAAATATACAAACAACACAAATAATTTCAATATTGATGAAGAAATGTTTATTAAGGAAAACCAATTCTGATACATATAATTCCTGAACAAATTGTGAGTATATAATTAACTTGGTATATAATAAAAAATGGAAAAGAAAAACAAACATATATAATTATATCGTATACACATAGTTGGAAATGTTTAGTGAAACTGCATTTTTATTTTAGGGATCTTTTATTATTATTTCTTTATTCTAATAATAAATCTATTTCAACAATCTACAAAGTGTTCAGTGTACATGAGCTGACCGCTTCTCATTACGCATAAAATGTCCAAGTGTTTTTGATTTCAATATACAATCTGGTAGACATTTTTTAAAAATGCTTAAACATTGTTTTCCAAATGTGGACTAAATACACAAACAACATGTATGTAGGCAAGCTTTGATGGCGTCTGTTACAAATTGCATTATTTAAAACCTCATAGACTCTAAACCACATAAAGTATTTTATGGCATGAGCCCATATTTGGTACAATTAGTTAAATAATATCCAACCCCAAAATGCATATAAAACTTCCTCTCTGTAATATTAATTGTAATTTGGAGTATAAGAAACATATTTAAGCAAAAATAATAGATTGCATGCTGTTTAGGGTGGATATTGGCATATGGTAGGCGACAACGCCAGACAATCCAGAGTAATCTCCCTTAACTGAATGAAATCACTGGAAATTACTTATCAAGATTGCCAGATTCCCCTCTCCTAAAGCTTTAGGGATATACAGTAGATTATGAAAATCAGGCTGCACTTTTGTACAGGGCTGCAGTTTCTTAGGCGCCCCCTGGTGTTCATTATTTTACAGTACAATTCTGCTCAAACAAGTTATTTCCTGTGGTTTTCTTTATCTATTTGTAAAAGTTAATTTATCTATTTTTATTAAGTGAAAATATTTTCGTATGGATATACATTCTCATATGATAATAGCATGTTCCAATTTTTATGACATGGTGCACATCTATTTGTATATGAAGGAACAAAAATTACTTGGTGAGACTGGGTGAGTTATGCATGATGTGGGTCTAAACAGAAAAGGAGCCTTTCTTTCTTAGAAAAAGAAATCTGCCACCAAAATATTTGAAGACAGTCAACTTATATGTCTGTAATATTCAGGGCTTTTTTTTCTTGAGAATTAAATTCATTTGGCCAAAGTCTTATTACTTTTTGTGAAATATGAATTAAGTAATAGATTCTATAACACTGCTATCCTGCCTTATAAATGCATGTATACAAAAAGTACTTTTTATTTACCATATGTACAGTACAGACCAAAAGTTTGGACACACCTTCTCATTCAAAGAGTTTTCTTTATTGTGTTCTTTATTGTGTTCTTTAGCCCAAACAAGTCTCTTCTGCTTGTTGCCTGTCCTTAGCAGTGGTTTCCTAGTAGATATTCTACCATGAAGGCCTGAATCACACAGTCTCCTCTTAACAGTTGTTCTAGAGATGTGTCTGCTGCTAGAACTCTGTGTGGCATTGACCTGCTCTCTGATCTGAGCTGCTGTTAACCTGCGATTTCTGAGGCTGGTGACTCGGATGAACTTATCCTCCGCAGCAGAGGTGACTCTTGGTCTTCCTTTCCTGGGGCGGTCCGCATGTGAGCCAGTTTCTTTGTAGCGCTTGATGGTTTTTGTGACTGCACTTGGGGACACTTTTTTTTTTTTTTCAAAGTTTTCCCAATTTTTCGGTCTGACTGACCTACATTTCTTAAAGTAATGATGGCCACTCGTTTTTCTTTACTTAGGTGCTTTTTTCCTGCCATAATACAAATTCAACCTCTTTGAATGAGAAGGTGTGTCCAAACTTTTGGTCTGTACTGTATAATATTAAAATGTGGCACTATGTCTCCCCTATAAGAATAGTAAGGTTTTCATGGATCACAGAATCTTTAGTGTCACCATTGGTTACAAGTTTACTCACTCACTCACTCACTCATCCTCTATACCGCTTAATCCTGTATTCAGGTTCGGGGAGCCTTGGAGCCTCTAGGAGATTGCAGGCGGGGTACACCTTAGACAGGATGCCAATTCACATACATACACATACCCATTCACACACTATGAGCAATTTGGGAATTAGTCTAATCTGCATGTCTTTGGATCATGGGAAGAAACCGGAGTAGCCGGTTTCTTCCCATGATCCAAAGACATGCAGACCAAGCATGAGGAGAACATGCAAACTCCATGCATACAGAAGTGGGAATCGAACCTGGCCAGAAATCAAACCTGGACCTTGGAAGAGCAAGAAAACAGTGCTAACCAATAATTTGTAATCTTCTTTATAAACATAGTGTTTCTGAATGTATTAAACTGTTGAATATAGCTATAAGGAAGTCCATAAAGTATCAACATGCATTATGTACATTTTGAATATTACCATTGCCTACCAAGAACTGAAATGGCTGAAATATCAACGTTCCCCCAGTCCTTTGCTTTAAACCATTAGATACTGCCAAACACAAAAACTGCTTACTTCATGATGTGCAAGTACACATTATCATCATTAAACCTTAACCAGCTATTTTAGAGCTTCTAGAAGATTGGGCCTCTACTAAGCTGCTATTTCTTTGGCGTCCCTGCCCCCACCCCAGCCCCATACATCCCTAAACCCAAATGTTATCTGAGATCCCTCATATTATTATATAATGCTATTGAGCCACAGAGATAAAAATGCTGCATCTTCTAGAGTGGTATGGGAAGCAAATCTTGGAGTATTGATTGTAGAGCCAGACTGATGTTGAAAATTTGAAAAAGGTCTCCAGAGAAATTAACTCTAAATCCATTCAATTTAAGACCTTTAATGGAATGTATTTGATACCTGCTAGGCTGTGTTGAAGATGTAAGAAACCCACAAATGCTTTTGCTGCAATCAGGGTAAAGGCACTATAAATCAGGAAGTTATTGTACCTCATCCGCGGCTAAGCCAGTATTTTTGCTGAGTGACACATCACTTGTCTGTGGCATATGCCCATTGATGGTATATAGCCCTATTTTTAAACATGATTGTGTGTAAGGAGAGGACTTAATTTCCTGTAGGGCTCAGTCAAACTACAAGGACCAAGACATCTGTCGCTTATATTGCGTAATCTGTTTGAAAATGACTTTCTTAGACAGACTGAGGAGGGAGCTAAGGTTAAAACCTAATGGCTTAATTAAAGCTAGTCTCAATAAGTGAGAAACCACTTCCTAGGAGTACATGATAGCTAACTCTCTGGTGGGATTCGGTCAGACCATTAGTACAGTGATTAGTATTTTGCATTTAAACCTGTATTTTCTCAAGTGTGGTGTGAATATTTTAAATAAATACATAATAAAATAAATATTTTAGTGTTGTATGTCATTTATGTGTTTATATTTGTGTAAACCTTTTTAAACTTTATGTCCGATATTGTGTAGGTTCCCCCTGTGCAGCTCTGATAGATTGAGCCATGGACTTCACAAGACCTTGGAATCAATGCTGGGGTATCTGTCACCACGACATTAGCATGTTGTTTTGAACTTTTGGACACTGGTCAACAACTTTCAATTCCTTGCTTGCTAAGCCCCATAGACAGCAAGGTACAATGTACCAAGTTTTCTGATACCTTTCTATCATATCCAGCATTAACTTTTGTTCATGATTTTGTGGTACATTAGGTTTTCTGTGGGATCGGACCGAGCAGCCTGGCATTCGCTTCCCACAGGCATAAATCAGCCTTGGGTGCCCATGATCCTGTTACCAGTCTACTGGTATATAATTGATAATCAATGTTAATGTTATGGCTTATCGGGGTAAAATTGCGATACGACTATTGTTACTTAAGAAAAAAAGGTTATTGTACAGTATGTTCTATATATACCACTTTTAAATTAAATATATGAAGTAATTACTCTGGCCTTTTAAGTTTGCATAATATAGTTTTATAATTAGGTGAAATATGTCAAAAACTGATAAAGACTCACTGTAGGAAAAGAGGATACTATTTGAATGCTTTATCGTTGTCAGGCCAGTGACAATCAGAGAAAGTATTACATTTCACTATAACTTAATTCCATTATTCCAATATTATGCCATATTCATTTGAAATATATTAAGACTTTTGAAATCAGCTCCAAAGGTGGCAAATTAGAATGACGCTCAATCAACTGATACAAGGGACTGATACTGATACAGGGTAAGCTGATACTGATACAAGGTAAGCTGATACAAAACTTGACTAGATCCATATTCACTGTCCCTTTCTAATGAAGCCACCTTCTAATTATGATGATTATGAGTAATTGAAATTATTTGATCATAGGTATGACTTTTAATGACCATTAACTGCTTCATATGAAAATCTGTTGATATTTTAATGGAAAATTTTAACAAAAGTAAAATGAAGAAAATGAATATGTGAAAAGTCCAAATCCAAATCATTTCAAACTGATCTGTTCTTCACATGAGCTGGGTTTCACTTCAAGTACAGATTATCTGCAAAAAGTTTTCTTCAAAATAGAGTGAAGCATCATGCTTGATTGGCACATTAATTTTATCCCACTGCTCTTACTTAAGACTTGGAATCACATATCCATTGTACACAAGCAGACGTTTGCCTTCTTCACCACAGGTACTCCGATATGCTTTTACTAGGGAGCTGCTATAGTGGGAAGTTGGGCTTCGTGTGATAAGACTTGGCTTTAGGCAGTTCCACACTGTCACATCCTCCCTTAATTTGTCAAGACCCCTTTGGTCAGTATGATGTAAGGTCCTGTAGATGCTCTGACAGCCAAATTTCCCACTAGAGCATGTCCTCACAGCAGGGACTGAATGTGCTTTTCCTGTTCTATGCAGAGTTAAAGAAGCTCCTGGTGCTGGGTGTGGTGCAAGCTGGTGAGAACTCCACAGAGCATTTCAACCTTTAATCGGGTTTGAGCAACAGTAAAACGGCCTGTAGGCAGGCACACAAGCAAAATAGCACCAAAAAAAAAAAATCTAAAATGAGCCATGTTTAGTGCTTTTGCTTTTTTCTCCTACATATAGAACACGTACTCGCAAAGTCATTCTTGTCTCTGGATTCTGTGCACTCTCTCCCTCCTGCCAACATAATAACTAAAAATGTAGGCCACAGGTGGAAAGCATTATGTTGTACCTGCCTGTTTGACCTACCCATCTGCAGCCGATGCCCGGCCATGCCCCGCTGCTACACTAAGAAAACGGCACCAATTACAGACTAGAGGTCTTGAACGTACCAAAGCAAGTATGCAGTATTGGTTACAAAATATAAGAACAAGTCAGGACCAACTGGGTATACTGTAGCTGCTTTAATGTGCATTAAAAAAAAAAACCTTACTCATTGTTAACACTAAAGTCAACCAATACAAATAATTCATGTCATTTTGTTAATAATAATAATAATATTATTATTATTAATAACAACAACAACAACAACAAAAATGAATGCAAGAATTCTACATAATAATAATAATAATAATAATAATAATAATAATCAATTGTAGGGGTGGTAACTTTAAAGGCACCACACCAAATGCCTAATCATCTCACATAATATTATTATTATTAATAACAACAACAACAACAACAAAAATGAATGCAAGAATTCTACATAGGAGAACTTACTTATACTTATTGCCCTTGGTAAGAACATGAAAGTATTATAAATGATTATGGGCAACAACAAAAAAGTCTTCATTTTATAAGGGTTAAAGTTTTGGGTACTTTTTTGGGTTAAAGTACATTAAACCGCAAAGAAATCAAAGAAATCAAAGAAATTACTTTTTTGGGGGTTAAGAACCAACCTAAAAGGATAGTGCTGAATCATCAACTTTATGGAAGAAATGTGGTCGGAAAAAAACATGAATAGGAATCACTTTAACCTGGTAAAAATCAACAGTAAAAAAAAAAACTGTTTAATAGTTAAAGTAAGAGCATTTCTATATACACACATACACAACTTAGAGGACTGGGACTAAACAGCTGTGTCTCCATAAGAAAATCACTTATTGGTGAAGATAAAAAGAAAAAGGTCTTCAATTTGCTAGTGCTGTTGGACTTTATAGTTTACAGCTGTGGATAAATAATGAGTCACAATCAGACTATTCAGGTGTCACACTGAAAAGGATGGGTTCCATTGAGTCTGGTTCCTGTCAATGTTTCTTCTTGTTGTTAGTAATGAAATAAATAAAAAAATCTAGAAAATAATGTGGGATCTTCAATGATTGATAAATAAAGTCAGATCATTTAGTGAATCCATTTAAAGCAAATATAACAAATATACAAACTGATTGCATGGTTCAGCTTTTATTGCATGTGTATGTGGAAGCTAAATACCTTCAGTTGGTTCTAGTTGCAATATGGCCTTTGAATAGGCCAGCTGTTAAAAAGATCAAGACTCAAAAGCTGTTAATTCATAAAACTGCAGCTGACTCATAATGGAATGCACAGTCATGACATGGACCAGATGCACTTGCATGATGAAAGATCCTGGGCTAAGAAATTACTGTGCATTTCAATAATTCCAAAAACAGCACAGGTGTACAGTAATGTCATTTTTCTATGTTGTAACTAATGTTCTCTTCATCTGTAAAAGTGTGGATCTGAAATAGGAGCAGGGGTGATTGCATCTCACTATACAAGCAAAAAAAATATTAAATATAAAATTAAATATTATTTAAAATTTTAAGAGAGTACTTATAATTCAGCAGTTTAAAAAATTCATATTTTTGGTTTGTTTTTGCATGTCTGATGCACATTATAGTGAACTAGATTTTTTATATATCACGGTTAGAAAGCTGGGGTCATCAGAGATGATGTACAGTAGCTCCCATAAAGCAGATAGAAGTCCAACAATGGCAGCTTGCACAAGGGTCCAACAATGGCAGCTTTATGGTGCTGGAGCTTGAACACCTTCTGATCAGTAAACCAGAGCTTTAACTGTCTGAGCAACAATACATTTTAATTATTTTATTCTATAGAAATTAAATTACATTTTAGGATAATTTGTATGGGAGTGGTCTCCAACTTCTGCTAAACAGAAGTTAAGGATATACTGTATACCAGGAAAACAACCTCCTCCTGAATGTCAGCATATATGTCTATATAATGTCATAATGTCAATGTCTATGTCTATGTCTATGTAAACTTACCATTCAATTAAATTCAATTTTATTTGTTATTAACATTGTCGCAAAGCAGCTTTACACAATTTTAAATACAAAATTATTTAAGTTTGTATAAAATGTGAATTTGTATGAATCAAAATGATAAGATTCTCCCTGATGAACAAGCCGAGTACGAGGGCGACCGTGGCAAGGAAAAACTCCCTGAGATGGCAGTAGGAAGAAACCTTGAGAGGAACCGGACTCAACAGGGAACCCATCCTTATTTGGGTGATAACAGATAGCAGGGATTGATCTGCAGTCATACTGTGTGTTAGGAGGCTGGAAGTTCGGTATAACAGGGGATGTGTTTACTAAACTAAAGGTCAGCAAAGAGAGAAAGAGGAGGAGATTCTTCCCACTTTGGGGCCTTCAACCAAAAGAATAGCAAGGGCACACACCCCACAAACATGTTCAAAAACGCCAGCATTCTGATGTAGTACATTACTTACACATTATTTATTGCACATAAGAAAGAAAACTATCTTTCATTTAAGGTTGTGGACTACCACACTGCCTCTGACACACATCTTTCATAATTTTTATTAATTTGTTTTTTATAGTTAACAGTTCATACTGTTGCTGTCATATTCCATACTATATTTTCATACTTTTTTTACTTTTCACACTTTACACTTAAATTTGGTATTTTTGGTATTGCAAAATCAATGTTAAGCCTAATTGTATTTTATTAACAGTGTTACAGTATACACTCACCTAAAGGATTATTAGGAACACCTGTTTAATTTCTCATTAATGCAATTTTCTAATCAACCAATCACATGGCAGTTGCTGCAATGCATTTAGGGGTGTGGTCCTGGTCAAGACAATCTCCTGAACTCCAAACTGAATGTCAGAATGGGAAAGAAAGGTGATTTAAGCAATTTTGATCGTGGCATGGTTGTTGGTCCCAGACGGGCCGGTCTGAGTATTTCACAATCTGCTCAGTTACTGGGATTTTCACGCACAACCATTTCTAGGGTTTACAA
>JAAGKR010002816.1:0-10675 GCA_011419295.1 Clarias macrocephalus
ATATAATTAGTTTAATAAGTAAGCAATTGGGTACAATAATATATATAGATTATAGTAACCAATTGCGTACATATTAAATAGACAAAAAATTGATAGTAAGAATGGAAAAACTTAAAAAGGAGGAAACCCCAGCAATTCTTTAAAAATTTAAGTAAACTATACAAATTGCACAGGGAAAAAAAATGCTATTCAGTAAGATAGTTTGATGTACAAACATTCAGGTAGTGAATTTCTACAGATATAAACGGACCGCAGCTCTATGAACATTTGTAGCACGCACGTATTGTACAAAAAATAGACCTGTTACCAATATTTAATTCAATTCAATTTTATTTTTATAGCACTTTTAACAATTGTCATTTTCACAAAGCAATGACAATTATACACCATATATACACAATTATATAACATATTTTCACTGTGTAAGTGAATGTATAAAATGTCCAAAGTTTGGTATTTAGAACTTTTTTAGCTGCCTAATAATCTATTTGTATTAAAAACTTGGTATTAATTTATTAGGTACTTGCCATTTTAGTGCATTGTCAATAATTTTTTTTAGATAATTCAAGTAAAATATTGAAAGTACAAATGCAAGACATAAAAAAAGACATAACCTGTGTCATGTTTTAAAATTTGCCTTATAAGCTTCTGCAATAAACAAACAAAACAAAAAAAATGGACAAAGCTCCTGATTGTTTTTACCCCACTTCTGGTACACACTACTTCAGATTTAGGTTTGCCAATTGATAAATTGCCTATTTTAAATGCTCTATTCTATTTAATATTGAATAACTTTAAATTTGATAAAATCTTTAAATGGACTAAACATCACAATGATTTATGTACATGAAAAATGTGCATAGATTGTAAGGGACCACACCTAGAGGGCACTGTGTGCCCGATAATCTAGTTTGTGTAGTTTTTGTTTGTAGACTCAGTTTCCCAGAAGGCACCTCGGTCAGGTGATCGGGTAGCTCACCTGAACCGAGGTAGCTCATTAGATCCGTTATAAAAAGCTATTAGTTCTGGGAAACTGGGTTGAGCATTTATAATAGTTTGTCTCTTGTCTTTTGCAAGTACTGTTCTGTGTGTATCCAGTGTCTGTTTACCTCTTCCATGTTTAGCCACTTGAGTGTTTAGCCGCTAGTAGGTTTAGCCATTAGTTTTTAGCCGCTAGTAGGTTTAGCCACTAGTTTTTAGCTGCTGGTAAGTTTAGCCGCTAGTAGGCTTAGTCTCTAGTGTGTGTTTAACCTCATTTAGGTTTAGTTACTAACCAGCTTAGCTATTAACCCTTAGTTACTAACTCAGTTAGGTCATCATCCACTTCAACAAGAACCAGATTAGATACTAACCCGACTAATTACTAACCCGTTCACTCATTAGTCTCTCTCGTCTTTAGCCTCTCCTGTCTCTAGTCTCGTATCTGTTCATGTTCAGCTCTGTTTGTTGTGTAAAGCTCTGAGCCTGCTTTTCGCTGTATACTTATGGACAACCAAAGAACCTATGTTTCGCTCTATATCTGTGCTAAGAGTTTGAGTTCTCTGTTTGTTTAGTTTCTTTATTATTATTAGTTTCTTTAATAAAAAGACTCTGTTTAAAAAAAAAAAAAAAACCTGCGCCTATGCCTGCCCTTTTTCAGCCCATGGCACCACAGGGGTGTGTGTATGTACATACTGTATATATATATATATATATATCATAATATTACTGTAAGTATGTTAGCTTCCCTTATAAGTTAACCTGTTTTCAGCGCTGTCCCCTGAATGGCGCTGCAGTTACACTGAATAATATGTGTGATTTCGGACTTTTGTGTTTTTTCGTATTTTGGGACGTTCATGTCAAAAATGTCTGTAAACTAGATTATGTGGCATTTGATTGATGTTTCAATTGAGTTTTGTGTCCTTATTTAAGTGTTTAGTTTGTCAGTGTGTTTTTCAGCTGTTTTAGTTAATTTGTTTTCATTAACTGTGCAGCTTTTTCATGTGTTTTTTTGTTTGTTTCAGTCTTAAATTAAATGAGTAATGAAGTCACAACTGCATTTACATTGTGCCTCAGATTTAATCTCATGACACCTGCATACACAATAAGTTAATTAATAAAATTTTAAAAAGCCATTTCAGACATAGACATATATACTTCTAAAACCCTTGATATATCAAATGCCCACATTAAATTTGCTTAACAACAAGACCAGCAACAATAAAATGCTGCATGTTGCTGGAATAGCTAGTTATTATTTAATTGTGTATTTAGTCATTTCTTTTTTATGTATGTGATGTGTTTTGAACATTCCATTCCATGTTGCTGGAATCTTCTGGGAAGGCTTTCCACTAGATTTTGAAGTCTCATTGTTGGGATTTGTGCTTTTTCAGCAAAAAGACCATGAGTGAGGTCAGCTACTGATGTTGGGTGAGGAGGCCTGGTGCACAGACAAACGAGTGCAAATATCCAACTCAAGGGTTATGATACTCCACAGAAAGAAATAGGATTACTAGATTATTTCTAGATCTACATGGGAGGCATCATTGTTATATGCACTGCGTGTGACCAGTGTCCTAGAATTGGATGCGTTTTTTTTTTTTTTTTTTGGTCAACATAATTTGCCTCTGTCACTCCTGGTGTTCTTAGGGCCATATTTACATTTGCTCTGAAGAATTTTAGATTCTCAGCAGTGCATACACCTCTGTAGGTCTTGGAGACAGTGACATAATTAATGCTAACAATTATACATTCTGGGATTTAAACAGTGAAAATGACTAATGCTAGTTTAATAAAATGTACTCATAGGTTGTTTTTTTAAATACACATTTTTCACATTTAAAATTTATATTTTTGCATTTGCAGGTTAACAAATTTACAATTTGTACAATTTAAAACTTTCTTGTTTTTTTTCATCTCATTTACACGTTTTCAGGCAAAATCTGAGCAAAACCAAGAAATACATTACTGTTCTGTCTGCAATGCTGCACTTAGAAAAACAGTACGCCGGGTTTTTTTTTTTTTTGGTCCTTTCTGCAGCCAAATGTTCAAATGAGCTATGCCGTTTACACATCATTTCTAAAATAAATGTAAATGTTATGTAAACAAAAAACAGCTACAACTCTGAGACAAATGTTTTTGAATGTTGAATTATGTGCACAAGGTTTCTTTAGAACAAATTCTGAAATGACTGAATGTGAACTAAATCATTATAGCCTATACTTTATTTGTATAATGTTTAATAAGACATATGCATGTATACAGTCAGGTTAATAAATATTGCATTCAAATATTTTAATCTCACCCTACTTCACATTCATAAATTCAATATATTGTGAGAACAGGCACACATCGCTTAATTTCCATATGTAATGTGACACATTATTGTTGTTTGCACTACACATACATCTTGTACTGTATATTGTCAATTGCAAGAACAGTCATACACAACAATGTCTTTATCATATGTTATGTATATTACTGTTGTTTGCACTATTATACACACTCACTTTATGCACAATGCTATTGCTTTAATAGCTTTCAATACATGCTACTTATTTAATCCCATTCCTTATTTATTTATTTCATTTGTATCTATATAGTGTACAGTAGTTGCATAAATATATTAAATTAGCATTATTTGTACATAGTGACTATTTTTCTATTTACTAGATGATAATTAGTACATCAATGATTGCAATCTGAGGAAGAAAATAAATAAATAAAAGAAAACAGGTCATGTACTTATTTCCAGCTTCTGTGTCAACTATTTACTAGACACACTTTTAAAGGTAGCCCATTCCTCATTCCATTCGGTTTTCCTTAAAACTTTTGCATCTCAGGCACATGTTTGCATCCCAGATACATTTTCAGGTCTCCGACTTGCCACTCCGCATGCATTTGTTTAACTTGAAAATTACTTCTGAAATTCTAACATTCTCAAATATTTAATTCCCACAGGGTTTTCCCAGAGCTGATCCCAGAAATCTGGCAGGATTACATAGATCTAAAACCATCTATTTCACTAAAAATGAAGCACAGTTTGACTTTTTTAAACAAGTCTTATTAAATAAATTGTGAAAGATAACCAAACATAAAATATATGTTAATGTTAATATAGTTATATTGGTATGACTGAGTTAGTTAACAAACTTACTGTCAATTACTTGCCTCCATTTATCCACATTTAAGGCAAGTTGTTCAGGTTTCCACAGTTTAAACTGAACAAAACATTTTCACCAGATTTGCTGAAGTTTTATGAATGCTGACTTTCTTTGTAATAATGTATGTATGTTGTTGAATGGCAATCACCTGTAAAGTGTAACACTTCTATCACTAATGGTAATGAGTAATATAAAATATAAGCACATATATAATATAAGCACAGTTCTTCTTTTCAAAATTTTCCCTTCTATTATTATTATAATATCATATGTATATCCGGAAAGTTTTATTTTATTTTATTTTACTATATCCTACACAGTCCTACCTTACATTCCGGATATATAAAATAAAACTTTCCGGAAAAATTTTCACTGCTAAGGTGAGTTTGTTTCTATGTCTGACATGAGAGTGATGTCCCTTTTTTTTTTTTTTAATTATTTTTTTTAATTTATTTTAATTTATTTATTTTATTTTTATTTCTTCACTTTGTTTAAGCCTGAAATTCACTTTCAATGCTTTACAAATTATCTATTAATAAAGAAAGTCAAACACATGATACATCTTATTTAATAATTTATATGGATTGTGTCCTGCATATAATCTCCATGTAGAAGTCATCTGTTCAGAGAGAGAGGGCACATTGAATCATTATATGCATTTCTTACTGTATTGTAGGTTTCATGAAGATGTAAATTCATACTTACATGTAATGAACAGCTCCAGACATAAATTTAACTGGTAAAAAAAATCCAAAAATTTTTTTAGCATTTTTTTTTTTTTTTACTTTTTACTCAAAATTATATGGTATTTATATGCTCCATATATATATTTTTGCATATTTGATGATCTAAGTATATATATCGGATTGCGTAATGGCCTGATATCTATAACAACACAGTAGAATAACATATATATTAATAGTAGATAATGCAAAAGTTTAAAAAAATGAGGACACCTAGCAGTAATGGATGTAATGTCTATCTTTGAGACATAAACAATGCAATGGTTTAATTAGGATTAACATTTATGAAATCCTGAACATTGTTCTGGACATTTATTACTCACTTCTTGTAGCAGAGGAAATTCAGCTTATCGTTGCAGTCTTGGTTCTCCCAGACATTTGCTGTGGACTTGAATGCTCCACAGTGATAAGGTTGAGCTGGACATGATGGCAGGAAATCCAGGTCCTCTGTTGATTCTCCGCTCAGCCAGAACCAGTTTCCATTCATAAAGCGCAGGCCGGTCCAAACATTGACCGTTTGTGTCAGCGCAATCTCCTTTTGTGCCTGAACCACTTGTGTGGAATTTGGCAGAGAAGCCAAGCCCGTGTAGTTAGTGGTGCAGTACTGAAGAGCCTCCTCCCATGTCTTTTTCTCATTCACCAAAATCAAGTATCTATAGCAGTAGAAGGGATAACTATACTGACAGTCAAAGTTTTTCCATTGTCCTTTATACAAAACAGTGCAGTCAAAATACATATAGTAGATATAGGTGTGTTCATAAAAATAATAATCGGCTTGAGGATAACCTTTAGACCATGATAAGAATAAAACTGGCTGTCCATCGGACCAGTGCCAGGTTGTGCCTTCCTCTGGTCTGAACAACCCGATCCAAACTGAACTATAATTGCTGGCAAATATGTTTACAAGTTGCTGCAGTTCCTCTGCGCTATTGAAGGAAGCCAAATCGCTGTAGTATTTTCTGCAGTACTTTTGTGCATTGTCCCAGGATGTTTTCTTAGAATTGTAAATATATTCTACTGTTGTACTATCAGCCACGCAACAATTTCCTACTATGAAGAAAATCACAATGAATTTCATCATCTCTGCTATGAAGAATCTCAGTTTTGTCAAACTTTCCTCTCGTCTGAAAGTGGTCAAACTTTTCTCTAGTCTGTGGAAACTCAGTGCGCAGATTCAAACCTCTTTCAAACACATCCTCATAGTGTAAACACATGCAAAATGAGAGTAAACTATACAAATTGCATTGGGTGGAGAACAACTTGGTATATAGTTAAACCAGAAAGCATGCTAAAGGTGGTATTGGTATTTATGAATATGAATTACATTATTAACTAGTATTAGGTAAACAGATAAAGATGACAGATTGCTCACAGATTTACATTTTACTGTGTTAGATAATGACTCCCAGCTTGTTAATGTATTGAGCAATTTGTATTCTAGCAATTATTATTGTACCATTATTTTTTACTATACCCTTATTGTACATAACTTTTATTATTATTATTATTATTATTATTATTATTATTATTATTATTATTATTATTGTGGTATCTTTATGATAGAGCTTTTTGTGCAAAAGACCCAAAATGGAAATTATTACTTTTCTGTCATGTTACATCTTGACCATTCTTCTTTGTTTTTGAATTTCCAGATTCATAACCTATAAACAACATTTTATTATATATATATATATATATATATATATGATCTGTCAGTATAATAATTATGTATAACAAATGTGACTTAAAACCAAAGGCATAATTCTTGCACTGACTAGCCTAGTGAATATGTTGTGTTTTAGGAAAATTCACACTAGGGTTTTATCTTACATGGGTTGTAATTTTGCATGCTCTTGCAGAAGCAGCAGCAAGCACAAGTGGCACTGGTCAAATGCTGATCTTATGTACAGTCAGAAGATTATTTTAAAGATTAAAAAAAAAAATAGCACCTAGGCCAAAACATTCATGGCCTTTAAGTTTCCAAGTTAAAGCATTGCATGCACCCTGACATTAAACACAATTACAAGCTCTGTATCCTCTAAAACTAAGGTGTTTTGATTCTTACCTAAGTTGTCATGATTCTTGAGCTGCTCAAATCTAAAAATCTGATTTTATATCCAAATGTATTTCTTAATACAGAATATTTAGAGGGTACCCAAATCATTGGAATGGTTCGACAGCTACATACCAACTGTAATAGGAAAAACGATTAGTATTAGTTGTATAATAAAGGACTAAAATAGGCCATTTGACCAGTGTGACTAACTGTGGTCACACCACTTAAGTTCTTATACACAAATCTTGAAAAATCTTATGTTCATGTAGTTTGTGTTGCACATTATGCTGTAATAGATTTGAGCTTCTTAGTTCCGAAGAAGAGAAATTGGACTGCTATGGTGTACAGAAACATTCTAGGCAATGCTATGCACACATTGCAAATCTGATTCCTAAGCCACTTTCAAACCCCCTGTTGTTAGTTATTTAGACATGACAGAGTGCTGTGTTTTGGGTTGGGCAAAACAGTTGACATTTTAAATCAGGATGGTAAAGTAGAGTTAAATACAGATCGAAAATTTTACAATATATTGTCAAAAATACCTGCTCTACTGCCTTCACATGCATATGAACTTGAGCAACATCCAATTCTTAATCTATAGGGTTTAATATCATGTTGTTGGCCCCTTATTTTCAGTGAAAGGAACTCTTTCAGAATACCAATACATTTTGGACAAATCCATGTCCAAATCCCAACTTTGTGGGAAAAGTTTGGGGATGGCCCCTTCCTGTTGCAATATCATTGGGCACCAGTGCACAAAGGTCAAACATTCCCATAACACACTTTTAAACCTTCTAAGTTGAAGCTGTTATAGCTGCAAAGTGTGGGCTAACATCATATTTAAACGCTATGAATTAAGAATTGCACTGTAGCCTTGCACCTCCGGGGTCCGGGTTAGATTCCCGTGTGCATGGAGTTTGCATGTTTTCCCCAAGCTTGGTGGGTTTCCTCTGGGTACTCCAGTTTCCTCCCACAGTCCAAAGACATGTAGGTTAGGTTAATTGGCATTCTCAAAATTGGTCGAAGTGTGTGAATGAGTGTTTGAGTGTATGTATGCTTGTGTGCCCTGTGATGGATTGGCACCCTGCCCAGGGTGTACCCCGCCTTGTGCCCTAAGTCTCCTGGGATAAGCTCCAGGCCATCTGTCACCCTGAATACAGGATTAAGTGGTATAGATGATGAGTGAGTGAGTGGATTAAGAATTGGATGTTATTCAGATGTATCTGGAGGCAGGCAGGCAAATACTTTTGGCAATATAGTGTAAGTAAACAGTTGCCCTGTACAGTTCTTTAAGGGCCACTGTAGTGTCAGCTCGTGAGGGAATGTGAACATATGATAACTGTTGTAAACTTCCACAGTAGCCAGTATAGTTGAAGCTTAAGCATGAGATAATTTAGATCAGGAGAGCAGAAGTTATTGAGGAATTGTACAGTACATGTTAATGATCACACCAAGATTTGTTGATCATATCACATAATCACACATAATCCTACACATAAAACCAACAAATTTGTTGATCATAATCCTCCTTTGCGCTAAACAGAAGGATTGCTATTTCTGTCCATTTGGTTCACAAAGAGCCTTGAAGTTTCAGTGAAGGTTCTACCTCTTCGACACCCAAATCTCTGTTAAGCAAATCATGTTGCAGTCTCATATGTCCTGTTGAAATCAAATCCATTCTCTTCACTTGCATAGCTTGTTTTCCAGGACTAGACTTCTGACATATTCTTTCTTGAGTCTTCTGTGAGTTTCAATGCAGTGGCATAAGTACTTTTAAATTCTTAGCCAAAAGGAGAAGTCTCTGTCCCTACATGCAAAAGCTGAGGACAGATGGTGGTGGTGTGATGTCACCAGTTTCAGGAGAGAAGAACTTTAAAAGCATTGCCGGGCCCCACCTGCTCCAAAAACATCACTGGTCACATTAACAGAGACCCGGAACTTGTTGGACTTGGAGATCATGAACATTAAAGAGGGCCAAACTGTTACTATGTGAGGTCAGTGCCCAAGAAAGCATGATTCTGGTAATAAAATTGTTTCACAGGTAAGCCAGGAAATTAGGGTTCATCTTTTTTTCTGACATTTTAAGAAATTGATTTCTTTGTTCATTCACTTCATTAATTTATTTTAGGTTCACAATGTCCTAAATGTATTAACAATGCCACATATGCATATACATTGTCTTTTTAACTAGATGTTTAGTAGTAGTAGTATTATACACTCACCTAAAGGATTATTAGGAACATCTGTTCAATTTCTCATTAATGCAATTATCTAATCAACCAATCACATGGCAGTTGCTTCAATGCATTTAGGGGTGTGGTCCTGGTCAAGACAATCTCCTGAACTCCAAACCGAATGTCAGAATGGGAAAGAAAGGTGATTTAAGCAATTTTGAGCGTGGCATGGTTGTTGGTGCTATGCCATTGCTGGCTCAACTTGAGTTTTTTCAGTCTGTATCTCCAAAATTTTCAAGAACAAAAAGTTACCTGTTGTCTCAACAAATATCACTGTAAGACGTTTGGCCAACATGTATCTAGTTGGATTTTCTTTAGGACAAATTATGAAAAACTGATATCAAAAACTGGATGTGAAATAGATAGATAGATAGATAGATAGATAGATAGATAGATGGATGGATGGATGGATGGATGGATGGATGGATGGATGGATGGATGGATAGTCTGGTTCTTAAATCTTGCCTTTAAACAGGCAGATAATTGTAATATCTTTGTTACACTACCATATAGGATTTAAATTGATCAATGAATAAGAAAGAGTAAGTTAGGTTTTTTTCAAGCTGTTTAACAAGAAAATATTGCAGTACGTTTTTACAAATTACAGGCTTTTATTTACAAGGCTCAGTTTTGGACACTTTTCAACTTTCTGGCAGATGCTACAGAATCATGACTCCATACCTGTAAAAACCATCAACATGCCCTTTACACTCTACTTCATAAATTGTAAAAACTGTCACACATCACATTATTTTCAAATCTGATTATTGTTGTTTGCACTCTCCATACATCTTGTCCTGTATATCTGAGCATTGTACAAACATTCACACACAACAACTTTATCACATGATTGTGATTTGACTGTGATTTAAACTACTAGGCAAATTCACACTTTATACACAATGCTAATCTGTTTACATACCCTGGGTATCATTTTATTCATTTATTCATCACTATTTACCACTCTGTGGTAAATGGGTTTATTAAAATCTTCTATTTTTATCACAACTAGATAATTTGTAAAGTTTATTCACCTTTGCCTATACTAAATTCTTTCGCTCTCTTTAAGCAGAGCTCTGATGTGGAGGATTGGGTCAGACGGGTGACGGCTGGACATTTGGAGCACGATCAAGCTGTTGAGGGTACTTTTTGGTGTAGTACTTGAGGGATGGCGTGACAGTGCAACAGCTTTAGAATGATGTTTGGTCAGGTCTATATTCTGAACATAGAATTGCAAAACGTCTGTCACTTTGGGGGAAACAAAGACTTAAACTGTTCCATCCTTGATAGAGACTGATAAGCAGCTAGTGTTATGCAGGTATTTTACTGACTGTAAGGATTTCTTAAATTTTGATAGATCCCCCTTTGTCTACTCAGTGCACTTTTTTCATTCTGTTTGTCCCGCCTGGATCCAGGGAACCCCTCAATGAAACTCACAAGTTAGTGCTCAGTGAGATGTTCAAAGTTTATTGTGGAAGACAGAAGTATATATATATATAT
>JAAGKR010002816.1:10695-77699 GCA_011419295.1 Clarias macrocephalus
TTATTAGGAACATCTGTTCAATTTCTCATTAATGCAATTATCTAATCAACCAATCACATGGCAGTTGCTTCAATGCATTTAGGGGTGTGGTCCTGGTCAAGACAATCTCCTGAACTCCAAACCGAATGTCAGAATGGGAAAGAAAGGTGATTTAAGCAATTTTGAGCGTGACATGGTTGTTGGTGCTATGCCATTGCTGGCTCAACTTGAGTTTTTTCAGTCTGTATCTCCAAAATTTTCAAGAACAAAAAGTTACCTGTTGTCTCAACAAATATCACTGTAAGACGTTTGGCCAACAATAAAATATTAATCAATCCAACATGTATCTAGTTGGATTTTCTTTAGGACAAATTATGAAAAACTGATATCAAAAACTGGATGTGAAATAGATAGATAGATGGATGGATGGATGGATGGATGGATGGATGGATGGATGGATGGATGGGTGGATAGTCTGGTTCTTAAATCTTGCCTTTAAACAGGCAGATAATTGTAATATCTCTGTTACACTACCATATAGGATTTAAATTGATCAATGAATAAGAAAGAGTAAGTTAGGTTTTTTTCAAGCTGTTTAACAAGAAAATATTGCAGTACGTTTTTACAAATTACAGGCTTTTATTTACAAGGCTCAGTTTTGGACACTTTTCAACTTTCTGGCAGATGCTACAGAATCATGACTCCATACCTGTAAAAACCATCAACATGCCCTTTACACTCTACTTCATAAATTGTAAAAACTGTCACACATCACATTATTTTCAAATCTGATTATTGTTGTTTGCACTCTCCATACATCTTGTCCTGTATATCTGAGCATTGTACAAACATTCACACACAACAACTTTATCACATGATTGTGATTTGACTGTGATTTAAACTACTAGGCAAATTCATACTTTATACACAATGCTAATCTGTTTACATACCCTGGGTATCATTTTATTCATTTAACCTGCATAGTGCTTTTAATGTTGTGTATTTCATGAACTAGTAAATGGTCTCACACCACAGTGCCTTGAGTGAAATGCTGGTGTTATATGATTTGCCATGCCCACTTCAATTAAAGGTGCAGGCTGCTTGTCAATACATGAAAATTACAGCACGGGGCTCAGCTTTCTCTTTTAAAGCCCCAAACTTATGGAATAGCCTCAGTGTTTAAGTCTTCTTCTTTTTCTTTCAGGGGTTGCCACAGCGAATCATCTGCCTCCATCTAACCCTATCCTTTGCATCCTCTTCTCTCACCCAGACTAATCACTATTTACCACTCTGTGGTAAATGGGTTTATTAAAATCTTCTATTTTTATCACAACTAGATAATTTGTAAAGTTTATTCACCTTTGCCTATACTAAATTCTTTCGCTCTCTTTAAGCAGAGCTCTGATGTGGAGGATTGGGTCAGACGGGTGACGGCTGGACATTTGGAGCACGATCAAGCTGTTGAGGGTACTTTTTGGTGTAGTACTTGAGGGATGGCGTGACAGTGCAACAGCTTTAGAATGATGTTTGGGCAGGTCTATATTCTGAACATAGAATTGCAAAACGTCTGTCACTTTGGGGGAAACAAAGACTTAAACTGTTCCATCCTTGATAGAGACTGATAAGCAGCTAGTGTTATGCAGGTATTTTACTGACTGTAAGGATTTCTTAAATTTTGATAGATCCCCCTTTGTCTACTCAGTGCACTTTTTTCATTCTGTTTGTCCCGCCTGGATCCAGGGAACCCCTCAATGAAACTCACAAGTTAGTGCTCAGTGAGATGTTCAAAGTTTATTGTGGAAGACAGAAGTATATATATATATATGCACACACACACACACACACACACACACACACACACACACACACACACACACACACACACACACACACACACACACACACACAAGGGTGCTGGAGCAGTTACATCTGGTCTGGAATGTTTATAAAAGATAACGCGAAGAAGAACAGGAGCTTGGGAGTTGTACTTAATTATGAGCATTCAGCAGTTTTACATCCTTGAACATAGATTATACTTAGGAATTTGTTTGTTGATAATGCAGCGTGTCGAGGTTGAAGAAAGATAACACTCTGTTCTCATGCACACAGAATATCATGAAACACACTAAAAATGAAATATTCCCTACGCTGACCTTTTGAGCAAAATACAACATGTATTCACCTGTTTTATACAAATGACTGTTTTAACTTTGAATAGTTTTGGTAGAAAAACATTTTTAAGTTATATTCGTGTGTATTAATTGTTGGAGAATTGTTTGGGGTATTAAAAAAAACAACAACATTTACTTGAACCAACTACTTCAATGGGCAAAAAAATGGGAGACAACTTTGTTTTAAATAGTCAAAAAATGGGCTAATAATAATAATAATAATTATTATTATTAATCTTATTATTATTGGTCATAGAAACAATTAAAAGCAACAGTTAAACACTTGATCATATGTATCTGTGCTAGTTTGTGCTTATGTGATCCATAATTATTTATGAAATGCAGGAGACATACCTCGCCATCCACAAATGCTCACCTGTGGCATTTTAACCGTTGTCTTGTAAATCCTTGATTAAACCTACAGTAGGAACATAGCTGTTCCTACGGTTGCATTCTTAAATTCAGTCTGTGTGAATCTGTATAAACACCAAGTTGGGAAATCATGTTTGAGAAAACGACAACAACAATTAAACACTTGATCATTTGTGTCTGTGCTATTTTGTGCGTAAATGACCCATATTTATTTGTTTTAAAACCTTCATTAAAAGAACAAAGATACACTTAGGAGGAGTGGAATGTGAGAATGGTAAGGTGAGAAACGTCAATGGAGAATGTACTGACTCCCCCCACTACTGACTGTTAGATGGTGCTGTGTTTGTAAGGGGGTTCTCTTGACCTGTCGGCGCGCAAATGTGTTTGTGTTAAAGCCAGGTCAGACAAACCTAATGTAAATAGCTGATTAAACCTATAAAACCGACAGCTGTTCAAAAGAAATACTAAACAGACACGTGGTCTATTTTTGTCCTCAAGTGAGATACTTCAATACGTTAATAATTTACACCGTGACAACATTAGTGCAGAAGGATCTGAAGAGACTTGTCTCTAGTACACCATGACTTTGAGACGTTCACAGTAAATTTGCCATAGACAGTTTTTATTTTGCTGAACATTACAGAACAGCCATAAAACAGTGGACCTTTAATAAGCTATATTGGTTTCAAGTCAGAAGTAAAATTAACGAAAGACTGAGAAGCCCCCGTAAACTTGACCCTGAACAGCCACAGGATCGGCTTTAACAATAATTGGTGATTGTTTTTAAGTTTTCTGATTGAGACCCATGGCTTACATTGAAATAATTTTTATTAGTAGTAGTAAGCCAGGCTTTAGTAACCTTGGACAAATCACAATATAAGCTCTCTCTCTCTTGCACACACACGCACGCTCTCTCTTTCTCTCTTACACACACACACACACACACGCACACACAAATAGAACATGAAATTGCGTAAAACCAAATGAAACTAAGGCAAAATATAAACAGTGAAAAATACAGTAGTATACTGTAGGTGATACCTGACCTGTGATAATCTACGCGTGCACGTACTGTATGTGTTCTGGGACTTCATGTAATAGCATTACACCTCTGATCATACTGTAAATATTTTCCATTTCAATTTGTTTGCCCATCTGTTTTCAACATTGGCTCATTTTGTGATGATTGAGATGCATGGTTTTAATTTACATAACAATTATTATTATTATTATTATTATTATTATTATTATTATTATTATTATTATTATTAATAGCAGTGGTAGTAGTAGTAATCCACGATATACGCTCTCAAACACACAGCACATGAAATTGCATAAAGTCAAATGAAACTAGGGCAAAAATATAAGCATCCTGCGATAACAGACGCTAACCCTCTTTTTGTTGTTTTAATATTGTTTTCAAGTGTGAATGATTATTTGGATTTAATCTGTCTTTGCTGCTACATCTATTGACAGTTGTGATAAGTGACTAATGCCCCATCATATTTGTGATGGGGGAACCTTATGCATGGTTAAATGACAAAAGAAATACTGACCCATATGAGCAGATATTTGTTCCAGATATTATGCGCCATTAATTGCTTAATTGTTTATCAGAGAAAACATTATCAAAATATAACGAAAACAGACCTAAGTAGAAGTTAAATTTTGAGCTTTACTTTGCAGCAAAATATTACCAAGCAGAAAATATTATTATAAAAATATGTATTAAACAGAACTAGATAAAATACACCTTCATGTTAAATAGATGTTTAATAGAACACCATTCCACCTGAATTATGCAACATTACGGACCCCCCTCTGTTTAAAGCAAAACTAAAGACTCACTTATTTAGAATGGCTTTTAATATTGTTTAATATAGTTTTTATAATTTTATACTTTTGTTTTATTTATTATTGTTATTATAATTTGTATTATTAGTATTATTTAATTTTCCATTTATTCATTTACAATTATGTGTTTTATTTTGTTCTTGTATTATTATACAAATTTTGTTCTATTTTATTGCCACTTTATTGTCATATTTAGTACTGTGAAGCACTTTGGTTCAACTTAGGTTGCAGTAAGGTACTATAGAAATAAATGGTAATTGATTTATTGAGGGTTAAATACACAGCCTGCATTTGTATTCCATACATACAATGATCAGTATAGATAAAGTACAGATGTTACCATGTCTTTAAGGATTATTAAGGATGTCTTGAAAAATATTACAATAACTAGTTTCATTAATTTTAAATAGCATTAGCATCATGAGTCGTGCACTGAGTGATTTATTTTTTATTATAATTTTTATTATTATTATTATTTTTTTTTACCACATCATCTATTTATGAAACAACATATGTCGACAATGCAAGAACTGCCTGTATATGAACATACTGTATAAAACTGCCTGGACACTGCAGTTAACTGAAGCATGCAATGATCTACCTGGTAGGATTATACAGCATTGCAACCATCTTATTAAAAAGTGCATGGGGACATTTATGGTATACTTATATGGCAGTCTGCACTCGTTAACTGCGTCATCGCGGGGGATCACATTCTGTGCATGCATCATGCAGGACTTGTCATGGTTCGCGGTGGGTCCCGCCATGGTCCAGACGGCTGTTTGAAAAGGCTCCTACTGTATGTTTGTGTATGTACATAATGCTTTTATTGTTTCACAATAAAATAATGTGTGCTTAAAAACTCTAAACCCTCTCTCTCTCTCTCTCTCTCTTTGACTTGCCAGTGATCCAGACCACCTTTGCACTCCAGACCTGTCCAGATCTTGGCACTCCGACCGGTCAGAGATCTTGTCGGCACAGATACCTGTGGCTCGCTGCTGAGAATCGTCTGCTTGGGATGGTTCTATTTGACCATGAAGATTGTCTTGGACTTGGCTGATGTATGCAATTGTTCTCTGATGGTTTTTGACTAAAATCCTTTCATAGTTCACTTGTGCATCCACCCTACCCGTCAGATTTGACTCTTTCACTTCACTAACTTCTTTTGTTCAGTTCACTAACTTCCCAAAGATGAAGATCCAGGTCACAGTTTTGACACCATTGTGGAGGTCCAGCATGAGTCACTAACATGCTTCGAAAATAAGACTTCCAGGACATATTCCAGAAGTCCTGTATTGCTATGCAAGGGGACTATTTTGAAGGCCATGGTGTGTAAACGTTGATAAATAAAGTACATTCCTGTTATAGTGAAATCTCCCTAAAAGAAATTAATAAATTAATAAACTCTTATTCTTCTTTGTCTTTCAGCTGTTCCCATTCAGGGGTCGCTACAACGAAACATTCTGTCCTAATTAAATGCTATTCTTTCCATTTTCTTCTCTCACATCAATTAACTTCATGTTCTCTCCAACTACATCCAACAATCTCCTCTGTGTCTTCCTCTAGAAAGCCTGGCAGTTCCAACCTCAGCATCCTTCTACCAATATACTCACAATCTCTCCTCTGAACATGTCCAAACCACCCCAAACTAGGCTCTCTGACTTTATCTCCAAAACATCTAACATGGGTTTTCCCTCTAATGGACACATTCCTGGGCCTATACATCCTTGTCACTCTCGAATAGAGGTTCAACATTTTCAATTCTTCTGCCTCTTGTCTTTTTTCAGTGCCTCGTTCTAAGCTGTAGAGCATCACAGGTGTCACCACTGTCATAAACACCTTTCTTTTCATTCTAGCTGATACTTTTTTTTATCACACAACATACCTGCCACTTTTCTCCACCTGTCTGCAGATTCCTCTTCACCACTTTTCCACACTCTCTGTTGCTCTGAATCATTGACCCTAAGTACTTAAAGTTCTGCACCTACTTTACCTCTGCTTCCTGTGGCCTCACCATTCCATTTGGGTCCCTCTCATTCACACACATGTATTCTGTCTTGCTGCGGCTAAACTTCATTCCTCTCCTTTTCAGAACATACCACGGCTTTTCTAGATTTTCCTCCACCTGTTTCCTGCTCTCGCTACAAAGCGCCATGACATCTGCAAACATCATGGCCCATGAAGACTCCTGCCTAACCTCATCTGTCATTTTATCCATCACCAAATCAAACAAGAAGGGGCTCAGAACCAATCCTTGATGCAGACCCACCTCTACTTTGAACTCTTCTGTCACACCTAGAAAGAAAATTTTCTCTACTGTCATTCCCATCTTCTTTGCAAAGTCAACCACTATCTGTCCTTCTGCATTCCTGTGCTGAAGACCAAACCTGCCCATCACATTCTCATCACTTTTCTTCCCCAATATGTCCATTGAAATCTGCACCAATCACCACTCTCTCCACTAACAACATTGAATTTCCAGCATGAGGCCCTTTACTCTATCTGACATTCTTTACAAGGTAAAACAACCTGAACTCTGCTCCTAAGCTTATAGCCACTGCTACCATTCCACCTGGTTCTCTGGACACACAGTATATTAACACTCCTTCACTCCATCATATCAAACAATTCTCTTGCCTTCCCTGTCATAATCCCAACATTCAAGGTCCCTACTGTCACTCCTAAATGCTTCCCTTTCCTCTTCTCTCTCTGCCTATGAACTTCCTCCTCTCCTTTTTTGACCAACAGTAGGCCAATTTCTACCAGCACCTTGTAGGTCAACAGCACTGGTGTCGGCAGTTGTTAACCTGGCTCGTGACCAATCCAGTATAAAAGTCATGTTAATGATTTGCATGATTGTTTTGGCAAATATTTTATGTTGGATGGCCTTCCTGCCACAACCTTCTGCATTTATCCAGACTTGGGACTGGCATAAGAAAAACTTGAATTATGCCCCCCTGTGGCTGCATTAAGATAAATGAACGAATGAATGAATAAATAAGATAAAATAAATGTTCTGTGTAAACTATTTGTTAGACACACTTCAAATGTAGACCATTTATATTCATTTATCTTTTCCTCCTCAGAATCTTTGCATCTCAGACACGTTTGCATGTCAGATCACTTTCAAGTCTCCAGCTCGCTACTCTGCATGCATTTGCTTAACTTGGAAATTACAGTTGAAGCTTGAACATATACAGCTCTGGAAAAAAAATAAGAGACCAGTGCAGCAAAATTAAGTTTATTTTTCGTGAACTGCTGACAATAATTCTCCTAAATTCAAAATATAACTATTATTATTTTGAGTTTAGATTTAAAGGAAAGAACCACATCACAACACATCAACATAGCCCAAGATCATGCAGTATTTGCAGAGCTTTAATAACTCAAATAAAATGAAAATGAAAATAATTTGTAAACAAATTGTGTTGATGCTTTAATAGGCTAAATAGCATTAAGATATCAGTATTTGGTGGTATAACCCTAATTTGCAATTACAGCTTTCATGCGTTTTGGCATGCGCCCAATCAGTTTTTAACATTGCCGTTGGGTAATTATACACCACTCTTTTTGCAAACAAACAAACAGCTCAGCTTTGCTTGATGGTTTGTGACCATCATTCATCTTCCTTTTGATGACCATCATCCATCTTCCTTTTGATGACCATCATCCATCTTCCTTTTGATGACATTCCAGAATTCTTCCAGCGTTGATTGTAGTGTTCTCTTTTTTTTCCCCCCAGAACTGTATACACACACACAAAAGGAAGCAATAATGTATTACAAGGCTTGTTTTTATAGTGAGAAACAAGTCTTGGTCTGTCAGAAATACACAGGTTTAAAACAGATCTTTTTCACAAAAGAATTAAACATAGCCCGAGTTCTGTAAAAGTCAAATCAAATCAGTTGTGAAAGATAATTGAAGATGTTCATATTAAATCAATGTATTTGAATTACTATAATTGAACGAACTGATTTACAAAATTATTATTTATTTTTTCCTCATTTGTGCATGCAAAATAAACATTAGTGCTCGATTCATTTTTAAATATTATACAGTATATATGTACTTTTATGCATTTTTTACATTTTAAACATGTTTTACATATTAACATTGTCACATCTGTGCCACCTCAGTCCGGGAGAGAGAGATATCGGGTTCACCGGATTACTGAGCCGGCGCTTTGTCCCCCCCTAGTGTGTCTTCGTGTGTATTTGCTGTCACTGTTTAAACAAATTAAGTTCACCTGTGTCTTCCCTGTGTGTCTCTATTTAGGCCGGCCGAACCCGTACACACCTGTCTGTTCTCCGTTGTGCACATCTTGTTTTCATGTCTGTCTGTTTGTTTTAAGGTTCACTTCAAGGTCAAGATCACGGCTGAGGGAAGCTCAGTCATTATCAGTTCAAGTTGCGATTCCAGTTGAGATCGCTTTTTGTATGGTCGTTTTCTTTCACTGCCAGCCCACCCGCGTAAAACCCAGCCTGGGGAGTATTCTTTTTTTTTTTTGTGTATTGTGTTTGGACATTTTTGGATTCAACTAGTAATAAAAGTGATTGTGTAACCTGCATCTGCGTCCGTCCTCAGTCCCTAAGTCAAGACAGAAGAACAGACCTACCAGGACGCAGCAGGGACCCCCCTGCCCGATGATGACACTCCCATGTATGAGTACCTCCGTTACCAGCAAAGGGAGATTGACAGCCTGGCGCGAACAGTGAACGATCTAGCTTGCAGCGTAGGACAGCTCGAGCTCCCTCTTCTCCTCCTCCACCCCGCTCAGCTCCTCCGAGATATGCGGGGAATCCGGAGACCTGCAAGCGGTTCCTCATGGTATGTGAGCTCTATCTTGCGGATTTTCCGGATCTGGCTAAGCAGAAGAAGATAAGCTTCATCACCCAGCAGCTCACAGGGCCAGCCATGGACTGGGCCGCCATTTGACCACCCCGATCAGGGCAAGTCGGGGGAACAACAGTTGCTGAGACTGAGGCAAGGCAACCACACAGTGGCTGACTACGCAGTTAAGTTCCAGATCCTAGCCGCGGAAAGCGGGTGGTGCGAGAGAAGCTTGCTAGCCAGGTTCCGGGATGGTTTGCAACCAGAGATCCAACTAGAACTCTTGTGTCGCTACACTGGGATGGATCTCGGTGAGTGCATCAGCCTGGCTATCAAGTTAGACCAGCACCTCCGCGGCCGACGTCGTCACACCCCCTCCAGAGCATCCGAACTTCGAAGCCGACCACAACTCGAACCGCGCGAGGGGACGAATCCCGAACCGATGGAAGTGAGCTCGCCCAAGAAAGACAGAGGAGAATGACGGCAGGGTTATGTCTGTACTGTGGGGGGGAGCGACAGCGAGTCAGCAACTGTCCTTTGCTTAAAGTAACGTCACGCACACCACCACGCACCCATCAACCTTTTTGTTTACATGCTTCGTTGTCTTTTAATAACCATGCTGTGTCTGTTTTCCCACTTATAGACTTGGGTTCGGCCGGAAATTTCATCTCCGCTTCTATCCTTTCCTCGCTGCGAGCTCCCGTGTCGAAGCTTCCTTATCCGATCACAGTGAAAGCTCTGGATGGCAAACAATTAATTGATTCGCCCCTTGAATTTATCTCCGAGCCCCTTCGACTAACTTTCCCCGACCACACCGAGGAGCTAAAATTTTTTGTGCTGCCTCGGATGGACCAGTCCGTCGTGCTGGGCCTCCCTTGGCTCAGCTCACATAATCCTAATTTCGATTGGGCTAACTCGCGCATCACATCCTGGGCACCGCGATGCGCCAAAGTATGCACCCCGGCTGCATTGTCGGTCCAAACCACGTCTATAGAGAGTAATTTGTGCATGCAAAATAAACAATTGTACTCATTCTGTTTTTGAGATAATAATACTGAAAGAAAAATATGTATTCATTAAACCCCACAACCAGAACCATGTATGCAAGATTTATGCTTTAATACCAGTGAGAATTAAACTGTTTATGCAGATTATGCATATTTTTTTTTACAGCAGACTGAGCTGCCAGCTCATGCAAGAAAGTACATGCTGGACTCACTAATGCTCCTGCGAACTCTGTTCGTCTGGTTAGCATCCTGGTAGGAAAATCCAGCATTCTTTCAGGCTTGTAATTTCTAAAGTCTCTACAACTAATCCATTTTTATGAACAGCCATCATGAACAGCACCCCCGCCATCTCTGGCGCAGAAATGAACTCTGCTAATTTTCACCAACACTAGGGGGTATCTTTCACTACATGTTGTTGAGTTAACTCCTTAGGAGTAAAGACAGAGCAACACTGACGTATTATCACTGCTTATTTTACTATGTCTGCAGTTTTATCGATAAATCTGCTCATATCTGCGCGGTCATTTATCAGCCTTTTGATCAACGGCACTCACTTTCACTTTGCAAAAGTTAGTGTTTATTGTTTAGTGTATATTTAAAGCACATATACAAACATTCATCATGAAAGATCTACTGTAAAACAAAATAAAATTCATGTTGGCTTCAGCATTGGAAACAATATTGTCTTATTCTAATGTATTATACACTTTTGTATTCTTTTTTGTACTTGCACACATGCACTGGCATCTTTAAATTTGAACAGAAAATAATAGTGAGCCGGTAGGTTCACTATTAAATTATTAGTTTATAACTTACACCGCTGAATGAAGTTAAATTTACATAAAATTTTTAAATAATTGCGTTTGCTTTAGACTTGTGCACTCGTGTGTAAATAGCTTTTTCAATGTCTATACGACCATATCATATATTTGTGTTTAATACTGTTCTATTACAGTTTATAATTTATCAGATACTTTCAAGTAAAGTTTAATCACTCTAAACACAACCCAAGCGATTTTAAAAATAAATAAATAAACCTAGTTATTGCATTATGTTTCAAGACATCATTAATTTACCGTACTTACCTTATTTTACAGGAGGGACAATTGATAATCAGTGTTCATATTCTGACTCACCTCAAATATGGATAATCATCTGAAACATGCAACTTTACGTAGCCACTTGCTTTAACGATAACCTAGAAAATGCTTATGTTTAAGGGTTTATGCTAAATAGTAGTGCACGCTCACTGCATTACATGTGTGTTGACAAAACGTTATGATTTTGTGAACTTGAGCGCATGAAAAAATTAACCGAAACTCTGTGTATACTTGCCTTACAGACGTGAAAAATATATACTTACAGAACGCGAAATTTCTGCTTTAAATAAACTAATGGAAAACAAATTTCAGATGATGTAATTCGTATGAAACGTGAATATACTGTAGGCGCATCCTCTGCAGCTGAGATTTCAGTCTTTTTGCAAAATGTCCCTTTGCGCCACCTGCCGTTCATTTCAGGGATGACTTTAAAAGGCGACTGATTTTAAATCTCCCCCTGTTGTCCTGCTGCGGCGGTGAATGCGGCGGTAAAGCACATTCCTGTCTGATACCTACTGTACATATTTCCATTATTTTCTTTTCATTTTGTGAAGCTGCTTTGATACTATGACCATTGTTAAAAGCGCTATATAAATAAAATTGAATTGAATAAACATTCAACTGTTCCAACATTTTTGGATGATTTTGCAGCCACCATATTTAAAATGAGTTCCAACAAACAATTACATTTAAATGGTAAAACATCAAATTGTAGTGTTTTCAATATAGTACACGATGAAGAGACTGTACAGATGACTCCTTTTTGGTTTTATCGCCAGTTTCCAAACTGTCCCAACTTTTTTGACTTTTTTGAGCTTACAAGATTATTTTAACATGTAACTGAGTAAACTCATGATTGAGCAGAGGTGGAGGGATAAATAGCAGGGGCAATGTTAGTGTCACAGCCAGTTACAGGGTCTCAGAGCCAAGTACATCTGTGGTTGCACTAGGTATGGACAGAAAATGCCAGGAGAGGATGAACAGAAAGGAGGAACATTACTTGTGGGAGTTGGAGAGGACTGGCATGGAGCAGAGACAACCAGACACAGACTGATGTGCGTGTGTGGCTTTGAATCCTAAAAGATTCTAAAAAAAAAAAAAAAAAAAAAAAAAAAAAAGTCCATGATCACACACATTACTTTAATTTTAGCATTTTATTAATAATAATAATAATAATAATTTCTTGATCCTTAACACTAAAAGACCATAGCTTGTTCCTCATTACAATGTCAGGATTTCCCCCTTGTGGTGCACTACTGCATGTGCACCCTTTGAACTCTCGTGTTTGTAAGGACTTTGTGCCGAGAGTCTTGTATGCTGATTTTGTGTCCCTCTGCTTTGTGCTTTATGCTTCTACTCACAGGTGTTGCTATTTACCTCACTGATTAGTTATATAAATTAAGCCCTGTGTCTTTTGCTGTATTCAAATCCACAATGTACATTAAATTGTGTGGCCTCCTCCCTGCTTACTTAAGTTACCTTATGGGAACTTACCTTTCCAGAAGAAGCTCCAGCATTCAGAACATCCTGCGACGTCACCAACAAAAGAACCGACTTCCTTAACGCATTACCCTGCTAAGCCCTGTAAGAAATTCAGATATTACATAGGGTAAGCCCTACCAGAATTCAATATTACATATTTCTATTGTGATACCATTAAAAAACTATTGAAATGCATATAACTCATGAATGTACAAGATGTACAGAGAAATTATTGTTATTTTTACCGGTTAATAGCCCATGTAATGGTAAATATTTTTGCGTAAACAGATTTTTTAAAAATTAAAATATTAATTAATTAATATGTCCCAAGTAAAAAAAAAAAAGTATGCTAAGTATATTAAATCCTAGTGTGCCAAAGCATACTTAAGTGTACGTCCTACAGACTAATGACTAATATACTTGAAGTTTGCTATTTTGGAACAACTAATTTTGTACTAAGTGTATTTAAGTTGTAATTAAATTGTACAAAAGCACAATTTTAAGTGTATTAAATATACTTTTGTGTGCTAAAGTGGAACAACTTTAAGTATACTTAGTACACTTAAAGTATATGGCTGTGTGTGTACTAATGCACATACCTGACAGTAATTAATGAACTTTAAGTATATATTTAATGTATTATAAATGCATTACAGCAATTCTTACTGTGTTACAAATACATGATTAATATACTATGAATATATTCTTATTGCAGCAGTAGCATGCTGTTATACTTCCGGCCAATTACAAATACTAAAACAGTTACAGTATTTCTTTGTGGTTGATACAAATATACTTTATTATATTATACAGTACACACAGTCTTCCATACTGCAAATGTGTTACAAGCACACTAAAGGTGTTTAGGACGATTTACACATGCTGAATGCATTTTATAAACTTTAACATGTTTTTGAAACACATTACATCACGTTACATTACTGAGGCAGATTTTATTCATGAGTTCAACAGATTTATTATTTTTGCACAAGGTTACAAAAAACACTACTATAGTTTATTTATGTTCAACAAAACGTCAGGTTGTCTCACAAACTAAAATGTAAACTATTGTCTGAATAAAGACAGACATTGGTATTAGAATATATACAGGTACAGTATTAGAATATACAGGTACAGTATTAGTTCAAACCTGGTGTGTTTGATTCTGTTGCACAGAGACTGAAAACAGGCCGAGAGCTACGGAGCTTTATACCAGAGAGAAGGTACACAAGATTTAGGAATAAAACATTAAACAATACATTCCATAGTTTAACCTATGCACTTAATTACAAATTATCCAACAAAAACCATAAAAATTTACCTTATGCCGATGAAAATAAAAATAATAACGATACGAACTAACGCACGCAATGATGCAGCTTCCAGCCGTTAATTCAAACTAGAAGCGGAAGAACTGAGGAGCCAATCAGAAAACAGACAGTCCGAATGTGCCCGCCTCCATACTTTTGATTGGCTGGTGTTGCGCCGATTCAAGTCTCTGGTTGGCTGGCATAGTTGTAGCGTTCTAACGTTGCTGCGGGTTGTGCAAGTGTACAGCTTTATGATAGTGAGCGCACAGAAGAGAGAGAGAGAGAATGCAAACAAATCTTGAACGCGCAAAAGTGAGTTTCGGTGCGTAAAAACGAGTTTGAGAGCGCGCGTGCGAGAGAGAGAGAGAGATTCAGCGTGTAAAAACGAGTCTTAAAGCGCGCGCGCGAGAGAGTAGTGCACTAAATATAAGCATTAATGAGTACATGTGAATAAGTACATTTAGATTTAACTGAAAATATACGGAGACTACCATATATTAAAATTTGTATTCTTAATGTATACTTTCTGTACATTTGGACAATGATTATTTCAAGCATATTAAAAAAATATGTATACTAAAAATAAATTGAAAAAAAAAAGTTTAAATAAGTGTACTTTGGAAATTAGACTAACCTTTCACTTAAAGTATATTTTCCTATAATATATTTTTGGAAAGTGTACTATGATACTATTATTTAAAAGTATGTTTAAAGTTTAATTCCAAAATTTGGAAAAAGCATGATGTAAGTATACTTTTTATATATTAACTGATGGTACAACTTTTTAACAATATATTTGCAATGTACTATTGAAGATTTCAATATATTTGTGATACACTAAAGTGTATTTTTTTTTTCACTGGGGGTGTCATATTAATATTATTAATATCATCTCACCCCTGCTGAGCAGGACCAGGTCCCCTGTTCTTGGACAGACACATAGTGAAAGAAGTGATGGGGCAGGGCAGACGCATCCCCCAGCTCCCTCCAAAGAACACCACCTCCGAGAACCTGCTCCCTCCAGCCACATCATGCATAGTGTCCACTGTACAAGTCTCTGGAAGCAGTATTAAGATCTGTGGTTGCTTCAGTTGGTCAAGTTTAGGCTCAGCAATGTTATGTGGCAATACAATGGACTTTATGGAGCAATTGAACTCTCCCATCATCATTACAAAATCTTTGGAGACTATGGACAGTAATAAATGTCACATTGCATAATGTTGTTGAAACAATGCCACAGTGAATCAGAATTAAAAGTGATCCAAAAGGTGGCACAGTGGCTTAGACATTTGCATTGTCACCATGCGCATCCAGGGTTGGTGATTTAAATCTGGTCTGTGTTGATTTTGCTTGTTCTTCCCATGGTTGATCTTCCAGGTACTTGAGTTACCAGTCCACATTGTAGCCAGAGGCTGATTGCATTTGCAAAATTGCGTGTAGTGAGTGGTGTGTTTATTGTGTGTTTCAAAATAATATTTTAAATATATTTTAATAATAATAAAAAAATCTAATAACTAAATATGTTATAATATAAAGTAGGTTTGTGAGTGTGGTGTGTAATTAACTTTATTTATAATTTAATGAGTTTAACATAAACTTAGAAATTTCTATCATTATTTATTTTTGTCCAATTTACAGTAGATCAATAACAATCCTGCCCTTAATTTAAATACATTGATACACATATTTTTCTTTTTTTCAGTGATTAATTGTTTTATGGGATGACTATTTTCCAGTTTGAGTTGGTCTTTGCTTCATTTTTGCATGTGCTTTAAATCTGAGTTTGGATAAAATGTGAATGGTGTCAAGTAAGCTGACACAGAGGAATGGAAAGATTTACAAGCTTTGGATGTTTTATTTGCAAAAATTTTTTTTTTCTTTTGTGTTCACTAAGTGATGGCAATTTGTGGCATGTCTGTAGTTATAATAACGGAATACACTTACTTTCCACACTCAAAAGGTATCAAATGGAATGAGGCTCAATAGTATTGCAAAACACACTATAGAAATCTGGCTACTGGGACTTGTAGACATTGGAATCCAAGCTGTACCAGACTGGATTGGGCCGTACAGAACAGATGTAGCCCAAAATATCTGAAACAGGGCTTAGGAAGAAGAAGTTTCTTAATTTGCAAAATAGGGGCGGTTTGGTTGCTCATGGGACTGAAGCAAATTTTTTCTCCTTTTGAGTAATGGATATTGGAATAGTGATGATTGTGGAAAAACATATTATTCTTTTTACTGCTCCAGATTTTTAGATTTTTGTGAATGAGAATTAGACGTCCAGTAAACTGGTTTGGCCTCTCTGCCCTTTGTGGCACAATTGTAGCAGGCAAAAATGGAACTTATGCTGAGCCAGACAGTCAGTGTGTGGACTGTGTTACTCTTCATGGATGCAAAATGGCTTTGAGTTACATTTGATGCATTATGATACTACCTTACTACATTACATACAGTATATCATATGAAAAATTTATTAAGAGAAAATCTTAGAAAGTACATGGAATAAAGCATAAACCCTTTCTCTCTATATATTTATTTCTCTTTTTCTCTCCCGATTGATAATTTGATACAAAATGGGTCTTCCCCCCTGAAGAATAAAAGATACAGTATATGCATAACAATTTTCTTTTAATATCCTTTGTTAAAAAATGCACCATTTTAAAATTTCTACATCTGTGTTGCAAACATTTCATTTTGCTTCTACATTCATAAGTGCTTTTTGGGCTTAGTGATTTTGGTCATAATCACATTGGAACATGACTAGGCAAGTATACTGTACATGAACTATACTGTAACTATAACAAAAATTGGTCAATTGTACACCACAGGCTGCTCACACAAAATTTGAAGCACACATTTGTACATGGTATGACTGTATGCTGTAGTGTTAAAATTTCCTCTCACTGGACTACAAAATTTTGCCTACATTGTGTGTGTGTGTGTGTGTGTGTGTGTGTGTGTGTGTGTGTGTGTGTGTGTGTGTGTGTGTGTGTGTGTGTACCACACATTCAGAAAGGCTGTGGTGTTTTTGTAACTCTGAGTTTTGGATGTATCTGTGCATATAGAATTTTACAAAAATAATGGAAAAAATGTATGTAAATAATTTTAAAACAACTTACTTTTGTGAAGGAGGCTGATACCAGATGCAAATGCAGTTGAAAGGCTTACTAGGCAAAATCAGGGCAGAACAATCCAAATAGTAGGTGTGAGTCAGGACAGGCAGCAAGTCAGGCAATATGCAAACAGAACATCACAAGAATGGCAAAGGGCCAAGACAAATGAACCAAAGGTAATACTTTCAGTAACTTAAAAAAAAAAAAATCTTTAAAAAGAAATGAGCATCTTTGCAGAACTTCACAAAGTATATGTTGTGGTATGGGTGCTGAAATAGGTTAAATTGGATACAAAACTGATCAGAATGCCAGCAATTGATATCTTGTTGGTGTGGAATTGTGCTGGAAATTATACAGCAATTTAAGGCAGCCATATTTATAGGCAGCAGTGAATCAGTTATACTGTACTGTAGTCCTGATCTGATTCAGGTAGCGATGTTACATTGCAGTAAACCGTTTAGTATATATATACACGTTTAGTATAACAGGGGTTGGACAATGGAACTGAAACACTGGCCAATTTAGTGTTGGAGGTTTCATGGCTGAATTATTTCACCAGCCTGGTGGCCAATCTTCATTGATTGCACATTCCACCAGCAGTGACGTTACATTTTAAAGTAACTAATTACAGTAAAAAATTACAGTAAAAAGTAACAGTCATTTCAGTGTTACTTTCTGATAAAAGTAACTAGTTAGAGGACTTTTCCACTGCAGAAAACGAAAACTCATTTGTGATTCCTCATGCATGTTGTTTTAGTCAAGACCTTTGTAATTATTCTACCATCATCACTCATCACAAAGGTTGGCCCAAAATCTGTTAACTACTAATAGAGCTATCTCACCTATGCAGTACTTTGTAACCCGTTACACCCAACACTGTCCACCAGTAAGAGCAGAGTGTGAAGGTTTAATTAGCAGAGGAATAGCACAGTTTTGCCTAAAATATTGCAATGCACACAACATTATGGGTGACATTTTAGAGTTCAAAAGAGGACAAACTGTTGGTGCGCATCTCGCTGGCGCATCTGTGAACAACACAGCAAATCTTTGTGATGTATCAAGAGTCACGGTATCCAGGGTAATGTCAGCATATCACTCAAGAGGAAGCTGTCTGAAAGGAACGTCCGGATGCTAACACGCACTGTATCCAAAAAACATAAAACTACAGCTGCCCAACTCACTGCAGAATTAAATGTGCACCTCAACTCCCCTGTTGTCACCAAAACTGTTCGTCAGGAGTGCCACAGGGTCAATGTAAATGGCTGGGCTGCTATAGCCAAACCTTTGGTCACTCGTGCCAATGCCAAACGTCAGTTTCAATGGTGTCAGCAGAGAAAATCTTGGGCTGTGGACAATCGAAAACATATATTGTTCTCTGATGAGTCCACATTCACTGTCTTTCCCACATCCAGGAGAGTTATTGTGTGCAGAAGCCCCAAAGAACCGTACCACCCAGACATGCCCAGAGTGAAGCAGGGGGGTGGATCAATGATGGTTTGGGCTGCAATATGCTGAATATGGCATTCCCTAGGCCCAATACTTGTTAGATGGGCACGTCACTGCTAAGGATTACCGAACCATTCTGGAGGACCATGTGCACCTAGTGGTTCAAACACTGTATCCTGAAGGTGTTGGCCAGTATCAGGATGATAATGCATCAATACACACAGCAAGTCTGGTGACAGCATGGTTTGATGAACATGAAAGTGAATTCATCTAGATTGTCTGCATTTAGGGGTTTAATAAGAAATTGGGATAGATCCGGCAGATTACTTGTGAATCTGTCTTTGGTAGTGGGATTAATGTTTCTACTAAATCGGTAACATGGGGAGAGACAGCTAATTTGTTCAACAGGTAGAGTATATACTAAGAGCTGATGATCTGTGATATCATCACTTTGAGGTAGAATCTCTATTTTAGATACATCTATACTATGGGATATAATGAAATCTAGCATATGATTAATGTTGTTCTATTTATATTTCGCTTAATTATGGCAAGAAAAAAGCAGCTAAGTAAAGAAAAACGAGTGGCCATCATTACTTTTAAGAAATGAAGGTCAGTCAGTCCGAAAAATTGGGAAAACTTTGAAAGTGTCCCCAAGTGCAGTCACAAAAACCATCAAGCGCTACAAAGAAACTGGCTCACATGCGGATCGGCCCAGGAAAGGAAGACCGAGAGTCGCCTCTGCTGCGGAGGATAAGTTCATCCGAGTCACCAGCCTCAGAAATCGCAGGTTAACAGCAGCTCAGCTCAGAGAGCAGGTCAACGCCACATAGAGTTCTAGCAGCAGACACGTCTCTAGAACAACTGTTAAGAGGAGACTGTGTGAATCAGGCCTTCATGGTAGAGTATCTGCTAGGAAACCACTGCTAAGGACAGGCAACAAGCAGAAGAGACGCGTTTGGGCTAAAGAACACAATAAAGAACACAATAAAGAAAACTCTTTGAATGAGAAGGTGTGTCCAAACTTTTGGTCTGTACTGTATTTCACAGAGTGCAACATTAATGATGAGCACTTCAAATGAGTTAAACCTGGACCTTGTTTTCTGAGTAACAGTGAGTAAATTGTTGTAGATAGCTGTGATACCACCGCCACCAACAGTTTGACGGGGCTCATGCTTATAGAAATATCCTGTCAGAGTAGACTCATTCAGACTAATATATTCATTCGGTCTAAGCCAGGTTTCGGTAAGGCAGAGTGCATCAAGACAATAATCTGAGATCATTTCATTAACAATAAGTGCTTTAGGCGCAAGGGATCTAATGTTGAGAAGCCCAAACTTTAGACGTAGATTTTGATGACTTATTTGGCCTTTTTCTGGTTTTCTGCTTATTAGATTGTTTTGAGCAATTTTAACGAATGTATTCTTTTTTCTCACTATTTGGGGAACAGACAGAATTTCTATGGGACAAGCTATGTGAGACTATCTAGGGTATGATTTACCGCCAGTCAGATGGTTCGTAGTGTCCTGGAGATGTTGACAGAGAGGACTGCTGCTCCAGCTCTGCTAAGGGTGCAGGCCATCAGTGTGGTAGAGCCTAGGACGCTCCCAGAAAACATTCCAGTTATCAACAAAGGGTAATCTCTGTTGTTGACACCAAGATTGTAACCATTCATTAAAGGCAAATAATCTACTGAACCTCTCAATTCCTCACTGAAATGTGGGAAGTGCTCCAGATATGACGATCCTCGTCGTGGGTGATGTGCTGCGAACCTTTTCGACCAGGCTCCTGAAGTCCTTCTGTAGGACTCCATCTGCCTCAGCTGGTATCGTTCATACCAGCATGGAGGACCACAGCTCCAATGTTCTTTTTCAGGGCAGTGGGCACCAGCGAGTGCGCACCTTACCTTTAGCTGTAGTAGCATGGACGTGCCGGACGATAGAGTCTCCGATGATCACTGCATCGTATTCTGTCTTGCAAAGAGGAGCAAAGCAGTTCCGGTTCGAGATCTTGAAGATGGGTGGCGGTGGAGAGGGCGAGGTCCTCGCCCAGGGCCTGGCATGCATCTTCCACTGCTGCTGTATCCAGGCTCAGTAGTATCCCGGCACCGGGGTGAAAGAAAGCTCGGTGAGCCTTCCTTGGTGCGTTGGACCTGGGCAGATAAACACGCGGGGTTGAGGTTGTGGGAGGATTTGTGTCATGCCGAGAATTTAGGTGTCGTAGAAATTACTTAAAGACTCAGGCTTTGGTTTGAAAACTCAGGCAGTTGGCCAAATTCTATGGCCAACTTAGAGAGAAAGAGAGAGAACATCTATGCAGGGAAAATGTATACAATAATTAGGCTTCCTAGCCAGTGGCCATAATAACATCAATGGATAGCATAATTGGCAAAACTTACCCATGTTAACCCGAGGAGTGCACTGGATCTCTGCACAAAGTTCAGCAATATTTGATGCAATTGCAGATAGCATCAGGTCTTTCTCAATGGCATTCAGCCCTGGATGATATTTAGTCATAATTTGTCAAAGCAGAAAAAGCTGGATTGCACAAGCAAGTTGCTGCAAATGTCATGAAAACTGTCAAGGTTCTGTCCTACCTGCAACTGCAGTCATCCATCAGATGACAGGCCTATCAACTGTTCTCTCTACCTGCTGTTTTACATCGATCATGTAAGCCATAGATTGTGTACCTGAATTAGTGGCTAAGCTAATTGTCCTTCACCTGCTTTACCTGCTTCACCTGCTGGCCCTAGGTAAATTACGTGAATGTGAAGTCGACTTGTGTCTATTTATCTTTAAGCCTTATTTGTATCTGTGAATATCTCGGACAGCTAACCTGTTCTGGCTGCATTTGGCTAGTGCTAGCAAACCTGGCTGCTCTTACTATATGTTGGCCTTTGGGCCTGACATTAAATGGACTTCCTACAAATAAATGAATCAAAAACAGCCTTCAGCCTGCTTAGCCATCCTGTGGACATCTTTATGTTCTAACCCTGATAATGAGAATTCAGGGCCACCAATACCTGAATCCCTTGAGGAGTTCAAATTTCTCTTTCCTGCCTGATCCATTCTTCTGTACTTCCACTAAGGGGTGAAGGCAATCGGTTGCTCTCATTTGTTAATCATAGATTCTTAGTGCTGAGAATCCTGAACCAATAACTAAGCCTCTCCTTGTGTTCAGGAAGTGTGCTGCTGTTATGGATTTAGTTTATGGACCATATTCACAAAATTGACTAATGTACAGAGGAGGCTGAGATAGAAAAAGCAGACTGTTCTCAGTGGTAGCCATACCTGTCATGGTGCAGGGTTATGCTTGGGTAAAGACCATTCTACCAGACATCACTGCAACATTGGTGTAGAAAGAATCAGTTGACATTTGCAAGGTTAATGTTAGCAGCGAGGTTCTTCCCACCTGATATATTGGATGGTGTAATGTTTAGCAGTAAATGAGACACAAGACAAGAATATGTATTCTGCTGATTATGTTAAATATGTTTAGAGGAAATAGAGAGCAGTTTAGTGCATCAGTATATACCTTATAAGGCAAGAACCTGCTAAATGGTTAGTAGAGAAAGGCTGATAGAACATGAGTCAGAGGGCCTGGGTATAAAATAGTTGTACTTCGATAGTGTGTACTTAGGCAGTGTTACCATGCATTGTTAATTTAAGTTCACAAGGCTTTGTGTTCTTTTATGTTCCTTTGAATCCTTTGCTTAGTTCTGTTTATTTACCATATATTGCTTTTCTTTACTTGTAATTAGTTGCGATATAAAATAATAAAAGGAGTGAGGTTAGTATCCCCAGTACTGTGCAGCAGCTTTGATTTTGAGAACAGACGGTCCCGGGGACTACATTTCCAAGGACACTTTCTAAGGTGGGTCTTGCGCTGACCTTTACAGAATTTGACACCGGTAATGGTTCGTCCTTTGCAGATAGATATTTCCTGTTTGAGTGTGTTTTCAGAGAATGTTTATCAAACGCAATACAATAAGTGGCAAGTGATGCCATGTGCTGTTGATTATTATGTTGTTAATCATACTGAAAAGCCTACCAAACGTCATTAGCATGTCACTCACCAAAAACAGCGCAGCAATGAGCATTTATTTTACTGAACAGAGACATTTACATAAATCAATAATCAGAAGCTCATAATACATTCATTTAAACTATTTATTCATACAGATGTACCTGTTTTACATAGAAATTTACAGGTTTGTCAATGAACTATTTACCCTGACAAGGAGCCATATAAGAACAGTGGCAGCTGGCACACCTAAAAATACAAGCACATTTTTTTTTTATATTCTAAATAAAAATGTTTTTCTAAACTTGGGCTATTGTTGTATACTCACACCAATGGCCGCCAATACGTGGCTCCGGAGCCGCAAATTCGATGCAATTTAAGCAAATATGCAATATGCCTATATTTAATAAAAAAAAATTGTACTGTAATTTTGGTACTGTGATTATGAATTTGTTTAATTACAATGTTTCACTTTATTTTATCTGCTACTACATGCAGCTTTTAATGTGCAAACACATGCCCCAATGCTGTCGTCGCGAGAGACGCAGCGGTAAAACTGTTATTCTGGTTGAGTACCATCTGTAAATCATTTCACTCCTCTGTTTCAACTAAGTGCATAAATATATAGTGTTAGCAGTCCACAGGCCACAGCTCTGCCTGCTGTGTACACATTCCAGTGCTCCTCACATGAATGCCACGGTGATGAGGAAACCAGACCCAAATAAAACCCATCATCCTTTAGGACATATTAGTGATATGAAAGATAAATGCACATACTGTCTCTGCTTTCTTTTTATTTACCTGCCAGCCATCCCCATTACCTGGGGAGAAACCTGTGGAATCACTCCTGTGCCTTACCTGCATATTTCTCCTGTTTCTCCTCTATAATTTCCTGAATACTTATTATTATAAATGAAAGAAATGTCCAAGTGCAACTTCTCTGATCCCTGTGTGTGTGGTCTGCTGTAGCAATTTCTCACACTGATGAAGAATGTAGGCATAATCTAAATCCACCATCTTCTGCAGCAGTAGATCATCAACCAAGATCTGGCATGGAGCCTCCAAGTGGCTATCCAGTAACTGCTGACCCGCTGCTTGTTAAACAAGCCACCATGTTGGGTCACCCAACCCCTCCTGAAAATTCTTACAATCATGAATGACAGTGAGACATTCTTGCAGACTTTTGAGTGGGTAATGAAATGAGAAGGATAGAAGTTGAGCACCAGCATGAAAAATAATCATTTCACCTTTTCCAACGATGGTAATGACAACACCGAAGACCCAGAGACCATCCTCTTATGGAAAGCCACATTCCAAAACATCGTCCTGGAATTAGAATGCTTCAAAAAGTACTGAATGAGGGAGGGTGGAACTAGAAGCACTTGCTACGGTATGTGCTGTTCACAATTTGGGGAAACAAAGAAAGCCTCTATTAGCTTCATACCATTTGAAATGTTATTTGGGCAAACACCATATGGATTCCTCAATATCCCATTGGAATCAGGAGAACTTCAAGCATCTTCTTTTCATTTCACTATAGAGTACATTCAGAGCAGACAGACAAATAGACAAATTAACTCCTATTATCATATTTATATTTAATTATTTTGTCAGCACTCAGAGAAAGCACAAGGCAAATAACCTCTAACTGTCTGTCCCAGCCCTGGGAATTTCACCCTGCAAAAGCTATGTAATTAAAAGTTTCTTATCTTTATCACATGAGCTCATTATCCAAATGGGTATACAGTAACTATTGCGGGCTGTATCAGCCTTTCCTTCTCTTTCTAGAGCCTGCTGATAGTGCCCTCAGGGGAGAGCATCAGTCTCATAATCAGGAGCAAGAATTTCAAGAATGGATCAAGCCATTTCAGGTATTTTTGGTTGTACATGATCTAATGGATCTATTGCATATCCTGGTGTAGTTGTCCAACAGCACCCATAAATAATCACTGAAGCAAGATGAACTGTAAGGCCATCAATGCAGTCATAGATAAAATGCTGCGGGACAGATTAATAGAGGACCGGATCTGATCGAAGAATTTTTTAGCAGTATCCTTTTCTTCTGGTCCCCACTACCTTGGGGCAACTCAAAGAAATGTTTACAAAACAATACCTGTGCAACACTCACAACCTAGTGGATATTTGAAGGATGGATGACTGGAAAACAACTTTTAGCACCACCTCTGGCCACAATAAATCCTCTGACATGTTTCAGTGCATGATCAAAGATGTGTACTGAGAGACATCCTGGGGAAGTTTGTCACCATCTACAACGGGTTACTCCACAAATCCTTCCCACCTACATTTATTGTGTTCAAGCTGTCCTGGAATGCCCCTGGAACATAACATTTCTGTCAAGTGAGAACGTGAATTTCACTTACCCAGAATGAAGTTACTGAGATACCGCTTCATTCAGGGGTTAGCTCGATTTCCTCTCATGTCTTTGCTAAAGAATTGGGCCACCATATACCATGGAACCATGGCTGCGCCAAGGCTTTTACTTACTCACCCATCCTCAAACATCATGATCCATCTGAACAATTTCTAGTAGAGATCAATGCCTCAGATGTGTGGGTTGGACAAGTTCTGTTCTTTCATACAGGGTCAGCTAAAGGCATTATACATCCAATTGCTTACTCCTCCACAGGAGACCTTATTCTTCACAGGGCTTTATCATTTCCTTCTATTGGAGTACTCTGTCTCTATAATAGTGGTACTAAACAAAAAAGATACAAAACTGTAGTAATATTGATCATAAGTAACATTGTTTTTCACAGAGTATTTACACAAAAATTTGGTACGATTGGCGATCAAAAACATGTGCGTGTAAATAAATCAAGATTCCCCTTAACTTTGGTAAATTTGAAAGTTCTTTGTTCAGTTTGGCTTATGAAAACATTTACAGATAATTGACACACTTTAATTAATATTGATAAATGAAACTCAGTCATTGTCAGTAATTTATTCCGTAGAAAGACTGAATAAATTAAACTGGATCGCTCATTTCTCTTATCATTAGTTCTATTATCAGTTTTTATTCATTTATTCAACATGATATTTACTGCACTTAAACAGTGCCTGATGTTTTATGTTCAGTTTTAAAACCTGTTTACTCTCGACAGAGCAAGAATTCTGAGTTAGACCACAGGGAAAGAACCGTCTATTTTTTCCCATAAAAACGGAGCACTGTAACACCAAAATATAGTTTACAGTCAGGGCCACAGTCATGAGCAGGAAAAACAAAGTGTGTGGTGTGGCAAGTTGGAGACTTGAAAGTGTGTTTGAGGTGCAAATTTGTCCCTGAAATGCAAAGGTTTTAAGCTTTTCAAGCAAGAAAACGCCTTGCGGAATAGCCTACATTTACAGAATCCCTTACTAAAAAAAACGTATATATAAAGTTCATTTTTATTAAGCAAACTTAAGTTAAGTTTAACTACATTTCCCGGGTATACTTATGTACTATGGTATGTACTATTTCAATAAACCTTGTGAAAAAAAAAATTGTAAAAAAAAAAAAAGTTGTATTTTCTACTGTAACTACACCCCACTTTATTCAAATATTCTAAAGTACATTGCAAATATTCTAATAAAAAATTGTATCACTAAATATATAAAAATACTAACATAATGCTTTTACCAATTTTTCGAATTAAACTTTAAACAAAAGACTTCAAAATAATCGGATTATAATACACATTCCAGAAATATGTTATACAATATACAATGTAACCTCGATTCACAAACTCCTCATCAGAACATGAGCCAGAACCTGGTGCTACTGTACACCTTATGAACAGTAACAATTTGTCTTTTTGTGGGAATTTACCCAGTGTTATTATGTGTTATACCCAGTAAGTACCCAGTGTTATAGGGGACTCTCCTTCCAAACACTAACCTCTTCGCCACCCATCTTCCTCTCCTCCATTCCGTTACGTCAGTGAGTGTGTGCAAACAATATATGTAAAAATGAAGTGTGTGCTCTCTCCTGTACACTCACTCACTCATCATCTATACCGCTTTATCCTGTATTCAGGGTCGCGGGAAGCCTGGAGCCTCAGGAGGCTTTGGGCACGAGGTTGCCCGTAGTTGCCCGTAGTTGGTGAATGCGTATTGATGCTTGAATAAATCTCTTTTTGGTAAAGGACGGCTACCAAATACTTAACACAAAGCAGGAAATTTTTCAGACAGCAATTACATCACAATCTCGAATACATCATCGCTAGCATGGAAGTGTAGTTAAAATGTTGTATGTAATTTTTTAGGTTAAATAATGTCCTATTTTTGACCAGTAGCCATTGACATGCTGTTTTTACCTTTAAAACCTTTTACATTTAAAGGTTTGTAGGTTGCTTGCATAAAATGCTACATGAAGCTCATCTTGACTCTCTCTTAAACGTTCTCTGAGGCTCACTGCAATACCACTGTTAGAGGGCTGTGCTTGGCATGAGGGATCCAGTTGCAAGAGTTTGATGAGTGAGATGCGAGAGAGAGAGAGAGAGAGAGAGAGAGAGAGAGTTTTTTCATGGAGGAGGTGTGGCTAAAAAGTGAACACAAATGGCTGAGCCCATGTTTCCAGTCAGCACAGTAACAAAACCAAAACGTGTGACAGAGGGGCACTATAATAATGCCTTACTATGTACTGTACATACATAAAACATGGTAAGGCATTATCATAGTGACCCTACTGTATTTGTCTGCATTAGTGAAATTGCATTCTAAACAGTTGTCTACTTTTGTGTTTTGGTATGGTTAGCTTTTAAATTTAATTAAAAATGTCTAAAAATGTCAAAAATCTAAATGGACTCAAGCATCATTTGTTGATTTATGCACAGGCAAGATATGGAGTGCTCACACTGCACAAATGCACCTTGTAATGCAACTTAGATAATATCGAATGGTAAAAACACCAACAGGTAGAACTTAGAGAAATGTTTCATAAAGAAAATAAGAGCATTTTGACATGTGAGACAAGAACTGGGAGGCTGGTCTAAACAAGAGAACCACTTGTTAATGAGACTAATCAGAGACTTCAAGGTCGGATAAAGATGAGATTTAATAACAATGAAAAAGGTCAGGTGTTCTGATTAGTCCAGATTGTCCCTATTTTGAAGTGGTGAAGCACTGCACCTCTCTCTCTCTCTCTCTCTCTCTCTCTCTCTGTCTTTTATATACTATACTGAAATGTTTTAATACGTAAAATTTGAGAAATTCACATACACTTGTTATATTTTTCAAATTCAAACATTAATATCAGTAATCATTTTTATTCAGATTTTTTAAACAATTGTTTAAGCTAGCAATTAATGTTCAAGATTTGCCGCATTTTGCATCACTGTGGCATCCTCCCCTCCCTTCCAGTTTGAGCTGCTTTGTTTTTGCATGCATTTGTCATTCTGAGTCTGGATAAAACCATGGTATGAATTGAGGTGACACAGAGGAGTTGAAAAGATTTACAGAGCTCAGACACTTTATAGCAGAGATGAAGTTTTTCTTTTGTTTTTACTTCCTTGTGACGAGCTGTGAGTTGTCTGTAGGGACATTAATAGAATACACTTACTTTCCTCAAAGTATCGACTGGAATGTGGCGAACTGGTATTGTAGAACATACTACAAAAATCTGGCTGTCATTAATAATACTGGAGAGCAAGAGGAATTTGTACTTGCTGTAAACAAACTCACAAAAGCCTGGATTGGGCTGCAAAGAACAGATGTGTCAAAAAACACCTGGAAATGGTGCAATGGAGACGCAGTTTCGTACTTCAATTGGGAAACTGGCTATCCTTTGCTTAGTCATTCTTGGTTAAATTGTACTTATGTCAAAAATGGATACTGGAATAATGACTTCTGTGGAAATACCAATCCATTTATCTGTTCCAGATATTTGATTTTGGTGAATGAGAGTAAAACATGGGAGGAGGCTTGGCAGTACTGCGCTACTAACTACACTGGTTTGACCTCTCTACCCTATAAGACACAAGTGCTTTCAGCACAAGCAGAGCTTAGCTTGACCCAGACGGATAATATTTGGACCGGTCTGCGCTTCATGAATGGAAACTGGTTTTGGCTGAATGGGGAGCCTCTAGAGGGTCAGGAACAGACACAGCCAGGGTCAAGGCCTCCAAGCACACCAGTAAATTTGCCATTATGCCCAGCTCAACCTTACAGCTGTGGAGCCCTCAATACCAAGACCAATGTCTGGGAGAATCGAGACTGCAATGAGAAGCTGAATTTCCTCTGCTGGAAGTAAGACATAAACAGTGATGATTTTTAATGGATTATGTAAATCTTAATCTCATTACTATGTTGAGATGGCAGATCTGTACAAATATTTATAGATGTGTGTAAAGACCTTATATTACTTTATATGAAATATTGTTCAGCAACCTTAGACAAAATATGTCTAAAATTGCTAGAATAATGCAAGAATGTTTTCTCTCTCTCTTCACAGCTAATTTTTCACTATGTGGAAACACCGTCAGGAAGAACATGCTTGCATAGCTCAGTAGTGTTTACAATGAATTGAAGAAAGTTCTTGTGACTTTTTATTTACAGGAAATGGGTTTTAACTATATTATATTATATTATATTATATTATATTATATTATATTATATTATATTATATTATATTATATTATATTATATTATATTATATTAACGTTAATTGTTTATTAATGTTATATTAATCATGTAAGATCATTTGTTTTTGGAATCCTTTCCTGTGACCAATGAGCACATTTTAACATCTGTCCTATAAAACAGCTTCAATTTATCTTCGTTCTTTATCATACCGGTTCTGCTCTACTGTAACAGCTAATTTGTTAACAATAAAATAAAAATCTGATCTTGTCCACATAAGGCTATAAGTCTGATAACTGGGTGCTTGTTGTGGGGGTTTCCATTGTTATGATGCTTTGTTTGACCATCCATGCTGGGTGCAACAACACAAAATTTGATGTGGATGCATCAGCAAAAGTCAGAGATAGGCACACTTTTAAATTTACTGGAAATTACTGAATTAATCAGAATGCCAAACATTGAAATGTCAAAGGAAAAAAAAAACACTCATGTTTGAAACATTACAAGAAATTTCCTATCCTTTTTCTTACATTTCTAACCAGCATTTCTAACCAACAAAAAAAATCTCAATTTTATCCACCTTTTACAAGGCTCTACTTAAATAGTTTAAAGCTGGACCAAAAGTATCTTGACTAGGTTATAGTTTAGACCAACTGGTCTCCTCATTTGCCTGAAGAAAAAGGCAACTACAGTATAATATGCTTTGAAAGCAGAAATAAACGTATCCCCTACCTGAAATATTACAATCATTATATTTACTGCTCTGGGGGCAAATTCCAATCATTAAAACTTGCATATGCAACATAAGTCCAGTACATTTTTTTAAACATCTTTTTATGTAGGATGTTCCCAAGATCACTTGGGTAAAACAAACAGCAAAAAAAAAAAAAAAAAAAAAAAAAACCACAATTTCTGGATTTTGTGACAGGGTTCACAAGTACTAAAAAGCAAAGATGTGAAGGCAACACATTCTCTATGTCTAAGTAAAATTAGGTGGTAACAGTTTGAAGGAACCAGACCATGTGGATCTAAGGTCCAAGGGAAGGTATATAGGGTAAAATGGCTAAGAAAGAAGACATGTAGACAGGCATAGATGAGTAACATGTAGTGCATGTACTGTAGTAGGCTGCTGTATAATTTAATAGTAAATATTTGAATCAAAGTGTATTCCTGAATCCATATCCCCAATTAATTATACAGTTCTTCATTGGGATTTTTGCGATATTATCTCTGCTTAAGCACCCATCTTAAATACTAATTGGAAAAAAAAAATTGATACCCTTAGAGGTTGCAGGAATCAATGGCAAGTTGTATCCACAGGTGCAAGGATAAAACAGAGCAAAGCGTTTTAACGTTTTAACGAAATAATAATATCAGCTTACAAATGTATCATCTAAGCGTTACGAGATGTAGACTTGGGGAATGATAATATGTCGCAGAAAGGGATTTGGAGGATTGTGCAGTGGCCATACCTTGAAAATGTCTGTCTTAAGAAATACTATTGGAAAGGAAAAAGAAAATGAGTTGAGACATGTAAAAATAAATATTATATATAACTATTTATTAATTGCTAGTAGGAACTGGAAAACTTGTGGAAAGAATAAAAGTGAGAAGGTAGAATCTACAGTACAAAAATAATGAGAATATTAGTGGAGTTGCTTTGTTGAGAAGCCAAAATAATCTTATTGTAATGTAAATAACTTGGGGGGAGCCTTTGGTAGGCTGGTGTGAGTGAGATAATAAGGGGAGCAAAAATACAGATGAGAAAGTGAACACGTGTGTCTAATTTTGTCTAACAACAACAACAACAACAACAACAACAACAATAATAATAATAATAATAATAATAATAAGAAGAAGAAGAGTTAAGAGAAATGTGAAAAATAACATTCATTTAATAAGTCCTTAATTGCTAATATAAAAGGGAAAACATGGGGTGAGAATAAGGTAAGACTTCGGACTATATAAACCATGAAATATTAGTGGAGTGGCATTCTAGAGAACTTTCTTTACTAGAAGCCAAAGTCATGATTGTGTGTAAAACACATTTTACTATGAAAATCTGTGTGCAAAAATAACACACCGTGCATTTTGACTGGCACAAGGTCAAGAACCATGTGAAATACTTTAGGTCAAATTTGCTCCAGAATCTAGTCAAGTCAAGTCAAGTCAATTTTATTTATATAGCGCTCAGTAGAGGATGGCAATGCCTGCTTACAGTCTCTTTGGGGCTCTGTATGAATTCTGATGGCTTGTCAGGGTTGTTAATGTCGGGAGGAAAATTGGAGCACGTTAAAAAATTTCAGCTGCCCCCTCCCGACATTAATGCCTTGGTGTCGATTCTTAACCCAGATAGCACACTGCTGAAGGGACACCAACAGAAGTGCATACATTGGGCCACTGTTGGCATCAGTGGTTGGCCCAATGTCATTTTGTCCATTGGCCCAACTTTGGCACATTGGTGGACCAAATATAGGTTGATTCAACGGTGGCGCAACGTTGGTTAGTAGATAATTAGAAGTTTGGCCCAATGTTGTCACAGTGTTGGTTCAGTAGGTAATGGCAAGGTTGGAAATTGAAAATTAAATTAAACCAAGATAGCACACTGCTGAAGGGCCAATGTTGGCCCAAACACAGTTCATTTGTTGGGCCAATGTTGGCATTAATGGTTGGCCCAATGTCATTTTGTCTATTGGCCCAATGTCGGCTCATTAGTGTGGCCAAAGTTAGGATTGCCCACTGTTGGCACAATGTTGGTTCAGTAGATAATTGGAAATTAAATTAGACTCTTTTCATCATCACCAATAATAAGGAAACACATTTATACCTTCAGAAATGTATTTATTAATTTTAACTGTTGTAAAATTATTGTGAACTAAGAAAAAAAATATATGTAACCATTATGATAATATACTACAAAATAAACACCTAGTACAACCACTTGTTCTCTCAGCAAGGTTGATAAAAATAAATGCATACGAAGTACCCATTGCCTCATACTGTCTTTTATATCAGGTAGCTCTGCATCTGCAAAACAATATGTACTGGATATTAGCTCTTTAATGTTTCTGGCACTTCCTATGTCAACAATCCCTATGGTTCTAACCACACGGTGGCTCTGTATGCTACTGTATTCACTGGCAACAGGATGATTAGCCAAGCAAGATTCTTCAGGACAATAACACCTGGTCTCTGTGGGGTTGTAGGTTCCTCCCTGAACCACTAGATGGCAATAAGCGCCATCTAGTGCCCTGTTTGACTGTGTTTACAGTTGAGCAAACAGCACAATGAATTTAACATTTATCATTTAGAAAACTTCCACTGTGTTAGATATATAGCTCTTTCAATTTTATTTATGTACTAGATTGGTAACCAACCCTCATACGAGCTCCTGATATGATGAGTTCATTACAGCCTACTGCACAAAGGAAAATAGTGATAATTAAACAACATTGAAAGATATATTGCTTGTTAACGACTCATTCCCACTAGAAATGTTTTAGTCTAAAATGTCTGTGGTTTAATCATTTCTGTTAATTTTGATGACAAGTTTGACGACAAATTTTCCATGTATTATTTATTCCTAAAATATACATGGCGTAGCTGCCATCTTTTCAGAAAAGCTTGGATTGAGATTTTGAAAATAAGGTGTGTGGTTTTGCGCGACACACATGTGGCCCCCACATGCCAAAGCATTTTGTCTAACACTAATCATACATTATCCATTCACTCAGGTCCTTCATATTCTTTGTCCTATATAAGGCTGAGAAAAGTACAATATCTAAAATTACACTACACTATTTTGTGTTTAATCATACACAAAACAGTGAATCACTATTTATATGCAGGAGAACATTCCGTCAGAATCTGTAGAGGAATAAAGGAGAGGCGTTAGCTGATATGCCCTGACCATCCTACTCCCCGAATGGAGGGTCCCCGGACCTTTTATTGGCGGCTGATGACAGCAGGATTGTAGATAACAAGCTCCCAGGCAAGTTAGAGGCCGTAGCATCGTTTAACTTTTGGAGAGCTATCCGTAGTGCTAAATGCGGGATGTGAAGTGAAGAAAATTAACTTTTCTCAAAAGTTTTTTCCCTGCTATCATTAATTTATTGGTGTAGTTTAACGCTTTGTATATCCCAGATAAGAAAGAAGTAAAAAACATTTACTTTCACAGGAAAGGACACAACAATTTTCTTATTGACTTAAACAACTGTATAAACAATTAAGAGACACCGATCCTTAATGATCCTTCCATATGTTGACTTGATCTGTCAAAATTAGGTTGACGTTTTGTAGACTCCCACGGGAAAAGAAGACAATAATTTTCTTAATGATTTTAACAAATGTATAAACATTTTACTTTCACGGGAAAGAGACAACAACATTATTAATGACTTAAACAACTTAAACGATTAAGAGACAACTACCCTTAATGTATATTTTCCGTATGTCACCTTTTAGCTGTCAATATATTTATGATTTATGCTGACCTTTGACCTTTGAGCAATCAATCAAAGTTTGACGTTTTCACCGCTCGATTTCTCTCTCCCAACAGACCACAGCATAGAAAACGACACAACAGATTCATAAAACATCCGAAGAATGGTACTGCAGATGTTGAAAGACCTGAGCCTTCTCAGAAAGTCCACCGGTCTAAACATCTTTGAGCCTGGAAGCTTGAATCAGGGAGTGCTACAGCCTTTATTAATGAATCTCAAAGAGACCCCCCCCCCCCCCCCGGCCCCCGCCATTGCCCTTGGATTGTTCATCAGGGACACTTTGACCATTTTGAATCATACATCTTTCCTCACACACGTAAAAGAGAAAGACATCATTTTATGATATCTAGTCAATGTCTTTATACATAAAGTAATCAGTGACATTCTGCTTAAAAGTGATACAGAATTCTTTTGTGCATGTTCCTTTAAATGTTAACCCGACTTTGCCATCACATCAGGAGCTCATACTGGATGAGGGTTGGTTACGCAGTACATAAATAACATTAAAAGAACTATATATCTAACTCATTGGATGTTTTCTAAATGATAAATGTTAAATTCATTGCACTTTGTGCTCAACTTTAAACACCGTCAAACAGGTCACTAGATGGTGCTATTCGCTAGGGAGGAACCTAAAACCCCACAGAGGCCAGGTTTTGCTGATTAAGTTCTGCAGCCAAGCGAAACACAAGCTAGATTTTTCTTTTTTCCTAACTATAGCTGGGTTAATATTCCTCCAAATAAGATGTAAATACCCTTGAGTAAGACATAAGTGTGTTGAGAATCTGTGATGGTAACATAGACATACAGTTAGTAGTTTTGCTGTGATGTGGTGAGAAATATGTTCAGCTATGCACTATAGCGAGGTTAGAACCATAGGAATTGTTGACATAGTAAGTGCCAGAAATGTTAAAAGGCTTATAGTATACAGTATATTGTTTTACAGATGCAGAGCCACCTGGTATAAAAGACAGTATAAAGCAATAGGTACTTTTATTTGTATGCATTTATTTTCATCTACTGATCTGGCCATTAAGAACGCACGTTTCTTCAAAAGGGATCTCGCGCGCTTCCGCGGCAGCTCGCGGGAAGCTCTGAAAATGCTGTTCATTACCTGTAGGGGGCAGTCGTGTTTCAATCTGAAGTATTGTGTGTCTACTGAAGCCAAAATTATGTTCTCTCTCTTAAGCGCCCATTGATAGCAAGCGACAGAGCTCATAAACGTGTCGAGCTTAAACTTTAAATACTGATTTGTATTTATTCTTCATTTCTAACAGGCAATCTACTAAATAATAATAAATAGCATTTAACATTTAACCCAGCAGTTTTTAGAGTGTAACATACAAAATAGCATAGGTGAAATCATAGGTTGTGTAAAAACAATACAACAAAGCTTACGGTAAATAAATTCTCAGACTCCACTGCAAGTATTAAAAAACAGTAACAACGTCAATTTAAGAATCCATAGAAGCTCAGTGGAGCCTTTCCCTGAATTCGCCATTTTCACGGGGGTGGGCATCTCGGTTTATTCATACAGATGTACAGTACCTATTTACAGTACATGGAATTTTACGGGGTTGTCACTGAACGATTTACCCTGACAAACAGCAATATAAGAATATTGCCAGCTGGCACACCTTAAAAAATAATTCGGCATCTATTTAGAGTCTAAATATTTTTTTTCTAAACTTGTGCTACTGTTGTTTACTTACAATATTTGTTAATTAAAATGTTTACTGTACGTAGTCTAATCAGAGCTCTACCGCCTGAGTGTAATGCATAAATTATATTTATAATAATGAAATGAGATGCCCTAAATCGTGCTTTAAAATTAATGTACACTTGCTCGCAGTTTCATTTTACAAAAGGCAGCGTTTTGATCAAAATGCATGAATAATGAATCATCATAGTGTCACCCCATGGGTGAACATGACCAAATTACTGCATAACTGGTACACGATAACGAGCATTCGCTAGTTATCAAGTTGATATACAGGTCAATCTGCATTTGAAAATATTCAGTAAATTCGTGAATTACACTCAAAGTATCAACTCCAACTATGAAGTCTAATTTGCTGGGGAAATAAAGTTTAGGCAGAGACGTCTGCGCTGTCTTGTTAATTCATCAAAAAAAAAAAAAAAAACCCTACAGTATTTGCCAACAGCGCACCCAGTTTGATAAATTCACACATATTGTGAATGAAAGGTGAGAAGAGATTCAGCAGAATCTTCTGACACCGTGCTTGCTCTGAAGGACTGTATTCGACAAGCATATAGAGAATAAGAATTGTATTCATAATAAGATAATTAATAAAATTATAAAATTATATCAAATAAGGACTTTATCTAAAAGCCAAACCAAATTTCTCATTCACAGCTGAAATAGTTAAATATGCTTATACTGTAGATACATTTTAAAAGTACAATTGCACGTAGATTACAAACTGCATGTAATGTAAAATATGAAATAAACAGTATTAGACACACATATATGATATGGGAGTATATACAATGAAAAAGCTATTTACACGAGTGCTCAAATGTAAAGCAAACGCAATTATTAATTTATTTAACTTCATTCAGCCGTTTAAGTTACATGAAAAAAACAACGTGCCTACCAGCCCACTATTATTTTCTGTTCGAATTTAAAGATGCACACGCGTGTGCAAAAAGACGAAGTACAAAAGAATACAAAAGTGTATAATCTTTAATAAAGTTAGCCTAAAACGATATCGTCTCCAATGCTGAAGCAAACATGATTTTGTTTTTGTTAGTCTTCTCGCTGAATACAGCGCGCTCCGTGATGAACACCCGCAGACCCTTACTGTAATCCCTCTTCTCACCTTTCATTGAAAATAGGTGTGAAGTTATCAGCCTCTTGATCAAATCGCTGCCTTTTGTAAAGTGAAAGTTTACGGACAAATCGGGGTTCACACACGCCGATGAACAGCTTTATTACAGTCATCAATTCACAACCACATTCCAGCTATTATTTCCAGCCATCGTCAAATAATGGATGAAATGCTGGACACAAACAGCAAGAAAACATTATGTTTATTATTATAAAAAGCCTGAAGCACTTTGTGTGCCTCTAAAAATATTTACAAAAAATATATAGATTTTTGTTGTTCATTCATGTCTTCTGATGGTGTAATGGACTACCCCTAGAGGGCAGTGTGTGCACCTGTTTGTTTTTTGTAGATTTTTATTAGTCGACTCAATTTCCCAGAAGGCACCTCGGTCAGGTGATGCTGGAGCTCACCTGAACCGAGGTAGCTAGTTAGTATTGTTATAAATAGCTGGTTGTTCTGGGAAACTGGGTAGAGCATTAATACTGTCAGTGGGCATGTGGTTTGGTTTGGTTTTACTTATGTTTGTTTATCTGGGCTCTGATGTGTTCTGTGAATTGTGTGATGTGTAAGCGTACCTTTTAGTTTATTCTGTTCATTTATGAGTGTATTGTGCTGAGTGTTTTGTGTGTTCCATTAGCCTCCAGTGTGTTGCCCTTCTCGCCTCTTGAGGTCTCGTCCAGTCTCTAGCCCTGTCACGTCCAGTCTCTAGCTCTGTCTCTAGCCCATGAGTCCGTGGTCCTGTTTTGTCCCAAGCCTCCGTGTCGGTCCTAAAACCTCTGTGTTGGTCGTAAAGCCTCCGAAATGCTTAAAGGGTCTGAAAAGGTCTAGAAAAGTCTGTATATTTTAAAAGAAGCCTGTATATGTCTAAAGAGACTGGGTATGTGTCCAGAGCCCTATGTTTTGTTTGTTTTGTGCACTATTAAAGAATGTTGATACAACCCCTCTGCGCCTATGCCTGCCCTTTATGCCCACGGCGATAACATCCCCCCCGAACTGCCAGTCATACCAGTTTGTGACAGAATGCTCGACCCAACAAGACATAGTAGAGGGGACCCACGGCAGTGCCACAGTTATTGGGTATTTACATACGAGTGCTCAAATGTAAAGCAAACCCAATTCTTAATTTATTGTGTATATTTAACTTCATTCAGCCGTTTAAGTTACATAAAAATAATAACGTGCCTACCAGCCCAGTATTATTTTCGGTTAAAATTTAAAGATGCACACGTGAGTGCAAAAAGACGAAGTACAACAAAGAATATGAAAGTGTATAATCTTTAATAAAGTTAGCCTAAAACAATATTGTCTCCAATGCTGAAGCAAACATGATTTTGTTTTTGTTATAGTCAACTCGCTGAATACAACACTACAGTGCGCTCCGAGGTGAACACCCACAGACCCGCCCCCCAGTTAATGAAATCCCTCTTCTCACCTTTCATTCATAATAGGTGTGAACCTATTATGCAACCAGTTTCGCTGATGGGGGAACTGTCAGAATTGAGGGGTTTAAAATAAATTAACAAGATCGAGCAGACGTCTCTGCCTAAAAATTTTTTCGCCAGCAAAACATAAACATAAATAGAAACAACAAAAATGTTTAATGGTATCAATTAAATCAGACTTCATAGTTGGATTTGATACTTTGAGTGTAATTCATAAATATACTGAATATATTCAGATTTTGTAAAATAACGAAACCCTTTTCCTTCCTGGACCTTTTGTCTGCATCACAATTAACTGAAGCTCAGCACGTCTACTTTCCTTGTTTGAATCTGTAATTTTTAAGTAAAATGCATTTTGCGTATATATACTGTATATACGGTCACTTTCTGGGGGAGTATGTCTGCACCTTTTGTAAAGTGAAAGTACGAGCCGCGGGTTCACGCACGCCGATGAACAGCTTTATTTCAGTCATAAATTCACAATCACATTCCAGCTATCATTTCCAGCCGTGGTCAAATAATGGATGAAATAATTATTCAATGCTGGACACAAACAGCAAAAAAGCCAGATGATTATTTTTATAAAAAGTCCGAAGCACTTAGTGTTCATATTTGTTCATTCATGTCTTCTGATGGAGCTCAATGTCGACACATTTTTACATTTTAACGAAGACATGTTGACATGTTCATAAATCAGGACATTCACATAGTTACTGTATATGTGCGCGCATCTCATAGGTGTGTGCGCAAAGAGTTTGTGTATATGTGCGCGCGTCTCATAGGTGTGTGCATGCGCTTTTCATATGTAGTTGTGTGAGCAGTTAGTAGTATATATAGATGTGTGACTGTTTCATATACGTGTATGCAAGTGTTTCACGTGTGTGTGCATGAGTGAAGTTTGATTTATGCCCTATACAGCACCTCACAATTTAGGGCATCTCTTTTCATCATTATGAACATAATATGCACGTTCATCATAAAAGATCTATTGTAAAACAAAATAAAATTCATGTTTGCTTCATCATTGGAAACAATATTGTTTTAGGCTAACTAATTATGCACAATTCCTCGTTGTACTTGGTCTGGCGTTTAGATAAAGTCCTTCCATGCCCCATCTGGCGGATATTCAGTGAAGCACAACACATTTATTGAAATTCCCGAATGCTGCTTGTGGGATCTCGCGGCATGGCGCGCGCCAAATTGCGGGATCTCGTGGGAAAAAGGGTGTATTCTTAATGGCCAGATCTGTACCTTGCTGAGAGAAAACTTGGTTGTACTATGTGTTTATTTTGTACTTTATCATCATAATGGTTACATATATTTTCTTAGTTTGTCACAAAATTAATAAATATTTTTCTAAAGATATAAATGTGTTTTCTTATCACTGGTGATGAAAAGGGTTTCATTTAATTTCCAATTTTGCCATTATCTACTGGACCAACATTTAAACATTTTTATATTATTATTTTGAAACTGTATGGGAATGACAGAGCAAGATGACATCCTTGATGTAATGATAAAATATGTAAATAATGCAGTAACTTCCAGTGGCATAGTGTTTTATATGCATGAAAGCCAATAAAGTGTAGTAAGTGACTCACTCAGACACTGACACTGATCTGCAACAAAAACATCACACATTGTGTTGGGTTGCATTTACACACTATTAACTCTAAATTATACATACTATACGCATAACTATCTAAATTATGATTTAAGAACAACAAAAAATAACAGTTTATTACAACAAATAAACATTTTGCAATTTAATACTAATACCTCTGTGGAAACCCGTGTGTATTCACAGCCTCTCTGAAAAAGGCCAAATGGGTATCGGAGCAGTTGTTGTTTGAAATCTTTAGGTACATAATCTATAGAATATATAAAAAAACATATATAACTGAAAATATATATTAGTAGAAAGATTGCAAGCAGCCATTACCATGGTTCAAACAAGGTATTTATTGCTTCTATGCTGTTAATGTGTAGTCCAACACGTTTATAAATGAAAGGGTTAAACCAGGGGGTGTCACCTTAAGTTCCAGAAAGGCAGAGGACCTGCAGAGTCCATAATTAAAAACACCTGATACAACTAATCAAGTCATTAAGGCTTATTTGAAAACTAAGGTATGTATGTTGAAGCAGGGTTGGAACAATTCAATTCAATAAAATTTTATTTGTATAGCACTTTTAACAATTGACAATGTCTCAAAGCAGCTTTATACAATCAAAAGAATTAAGTTTGTATGAAATGTGAATGTGTATTAATAAAAATGATAAGATTGTCCCTGATGAGCAAGCTGAGTGCGACGGTGGCATGGAAAAACTCCCTGAGATGGTAATAGGAAGAACCTTGAGAGGAACCGGACTCAACAGGAAACCCATCCTCATTCGGGTGAAAACGGATAGCAGGGATTGATCAGCATAATACTGTGTAAGACTGGACGTTCAGTATAACAGGAGATGTGTTTAAATTAAATTAAATGGAGTCCAGTTTGTTCCTGGAGGCTTAGGTAGACTGTAGGAAATTCCAGTCCTGAACTACAGAGCGACTGAAGTCACAGGTCCCCAGAAGACAGCTGTCTGCATCAGTCAAGGACAGGACAGTCTTTGTGGAAAAATGGAACCATCCCCAGCCACCACACACATCCCAGGCAGACCAAACGGGCATCCATGCGACGAGATCTCCAACCAGATGGCAGTTAGGTATGGTCATAGTGAAACAATGTATAAGGTGAATGTATATTTAGTGCAAAGTCTCCCTGAGATGTAAAGCAACCAATCACCTCACTGTCAACAAACCTGAGTGATCAATGAGAGTGGGGAAGACAGCTTCTAAACATACCAGTTCACCATAATACTCCAAATACCCCCGTATCTGCTCCTTTACCTAAGGCTAATTTATTTACAAAAATGCTTGGCTAAATAAATAGGTTTTTAGCCTAGACTTAAACACTAGGACTGTGTCTGAGTCCCGAACATTAATAGGAAGACTATTCCATAACTTTGGGACTTTGTAAGAAAAAGATCTGCCCCCTGCTGTAGTTTTAATAATACGTGGTACTGACAAGCAGCCTGCATCCTTTGATCGAAGTAGGCGTGGCGGATCGTAAGACACTAGCAATTCACTCAGATACTGTGGCGCGAGACCAGGTTTCTGTTAAACATAATATATCAAACTCCTGATCTGTGATAATTTCATTAACAATAGCTGCTTTATATGCGAGGGATCTAATATTTAACAGTCCTAGCTTCAGATCAGAGGTGGGCTGTGCATTCAGTGTGATCTGATTTTGTGGTATCTATGTTAATTAAATTACTAAAACAGACTTTCTGAGTCTTTCTAAATTTCTGTTTATGTTTATCTCGGGGAACAGACACAGTCTCAATATGATGAACCCTGAGTGATGACTTTATGCAGCTAGCAGACGGTTGGTTTAGCCTGTCTGTCTGCTCCCTTGCCTGGGCTCTGGATTGTCACTGATTAACCGATAGAACCTATGCTGTCCTAGAGCCCTAAGATTACCTGCCATGTCCAGTGGTCTGGCTTCCGGTATACACCTAACCACTGCCGCTGGCGCCCCTAAAGGCCTAGCTAATTTCACATGATTCAGTATTGAGTCTCCTATAACCAGAGCTCTTTCAGGTTTCTCAGCGGGTGCATCATTGAGGAGAGCAAACCTGTTGAACATCTGAAGCGCAGAAGACATATGCTCCGGTGGGTTAGCCTTAGCGTTAGCTTTGGATGAACAAGTATGCCACCGAGTCGTCACCCAATCGCCCTGCTGTGAGGGCTCTACTGCCGTAGTCAGGGGCTGGTTATCTCCGCCTGCGGCACCCAGACTTTCCTCTACGGGAATAACACTGCTCTGGCGCTCTCTAACCCTCTCTAAAGTCTGGATGCGCTCCTCTAATGCTGATATCTTCTCTGTCAGAGTGCTAACTAACACACACCTATCACAAATAAAATTATCACTAACGACGGAGGAAGAATGCTCAACATCCTGCACTCTACACACTGAAGAAACTGAATGGTAGACATGATAACTAATGATAATGATAACCTTTATGCCAAAGTTTTAATTATTTGGTGATGGATCCCGCTTTTTGTAATCAATGGAAATCACTTAAAACTAAAAAAAAAAAAAAAACCCACAGCATAGACCATTATAGCTGGTCACCAGCTTGACCAGCAATTATACCAGCAGGGTTACCATCACCAGCACCATGGGTTCAGCTGTTTTGGTGGTGAGACCACTTGCATTTTTTATGGTAACCATACACATACGTGCAATGCATCGATGTATTTCTTTATTTGTTAATGTACACTCACATATCAATAAAACATTGTGCTTTTGTATAATAAAGTAAATAAACAGGGTGCACTTTCTGTCATCCCAGGCTTCCCGAAAATCTTTTTGAAACGCTTCACTCAAATGAACTAAAATGAACACACACATATCCATATCTGTACATATATATCTATAGAAAGCTTAAAGTGTCTACTTTTAAATGTAGCAAGCTTAATCAAAAATAAATATTCTCATTTTATGTAATCCATATGAATCTAAGGAGAGATACAGTCTTTCTGCCACACTTCATTCACTGATAAGGACCTGAGACAGGACACGCCCACACGCTGTTCACAGGGAAACAGTCAGGGTAATCTACACACAAGGGCACGCCCCCAAACACACACACAGTAGAACCGATAATTTTGATCCACATGTGGAAGATGTTATGCATTGTACAGGTTTCTGAAGCTCTACAGAATGTTCTGGACAGTGGGAGGAGTTTAGATTTACCTCAGAACAACACTGAGACTCCAACAGAGAATGAAGGAGGAGATTCCATGAGTAAGGTTTTAAATCTTATATAATCCTTCTTCTGATAATTTAAAACTAATATTAATAAATTTTTCCTAATTTTCTCACAAGCTTTTGCCAGTTTATGTGAAACAATGTCATTTAATATCACTTATATGGTTTGGTTAGCATGTAGATGTAGAACACTGCTAAATCATGCTAATATACTGCCTTATGTAACTTAGCACAAACAAGTTATTGTTCCTGTTAGCTCACAGGTGGCTAAGCTAATACCTTACAGTATGTAGGTTACAGATGGTTGTCAGTATCAGCTGTGGTGTAAATGTTTATAATATATTTACCGCGTTTTGGATAGCTTCATGTTATGGTAGCTATTTGGTTCCATTTTTGGTTAGCTTATGACACTGCTATCTATAATGTTATTTAGTACAAACACTTTAGCTCATGTTGCCTAAAATACTGCCTTATGTAGCTTACAGATGCTTGTGATATTAAGGTGTAAATGTAAATTGTAATGCAAAAAGTATAAACCGTTGTATATCATTGCAAAAGTTTGTGTTGTCTTTATGCATAGTCAATAGTTATTGATGATTATTGACAGTAATTTTATTATCATCATGTTTATGTTTTTTTTTCTTCCTTTTTTTTAAACCGTTGTGGCCATGAAAATGATCAGCCACCTGTTTTATAGAGACCAAATGCAAACAAGCAGGCAAGATACAGACAGACCATAACTATGTCATGGGAACCTCGACCACGACTGGGGTCTGGATTTGGGATGGATCTCTTGTATTTTTTTAAGCGGTTGACCACACGATAAGGCCTCACCTGTGACTGCATACAACCAGCACATGGACTGACCTCAGATGCCAGGAATGTTACCACTGCTGGTCACAGGGTCTGTGTGAATTGCAAATCAGTTTATGGTAAGCAGCCATAAACACCATGGAAATGCCAAGTATGTGATGTTCACTTGTGTCTTGAGTTAAACAAGAACTGCTTTTCAAAAGATGTATGACTGTGTATAGGGTGTAAAAGTGGGCTTTTACAAACCTAACACCCTCTCACATAGTGCATTGTTCCTGTTCCCACTGTTTTACCCTGAATGTCTGTTTGCACGGCCATATTTACAGTATGCCAGAAATGTGCCTTCTGTGTATAAGATCATCTGTGTCTCTCTTTGCACTAGGTGAAAGAGGTGACATTTATATCCTTATAAGTAAGAAAAATACACACGTCAGGACATTTTAGAACTACTTCAGGGCCCATAAACCTGCAGACCACTAAATAAAGAGTGAGGCTCACTCATTTACACTCCTGTGGTGTGAAAGTAACTGTGTGAAAGTGTCCCTGAGAGGTTGGTCTCATGTTTTTTATTTTTTTTATTTTTTTTTTTTTATCAAAATTTATTTGCTGTTCATTGTTAAATTATCATATTGTTACAAATGTGCATATTATATATATATTGTTACATATTACACAATGTTAATATTGTTTGTGTTGGTCAATAAAGCTGATTTTATACTTATTCTGTTTTATATTTTACATATTGGATGACAATCTTCCATGTATTCTGGCTTTTATACCATACCAACATTAGACGGGGTGGTGAACAGCATAGTATCATGGCACTATAATGCTGGTCACCAGCATACCAGCAAAATGTATGCTGTACGCTGTGGACCAGCATCAGTAAAGTGACCAGCATACAAGCACCAGCATACCAGGAGAATGTATGCTGGTCACCAGCATACCAGCATCAAGACACAACATATGCTGGTATAATGGTAACCAGCTATGCTGGTCTATACTGTTTTTTTCAGCAGGGAGTTAATATTGTTATTTTGTACAAACGGGAAAAATATAATTTAAACGCTGTTACAAACAAACGAGGAATTTTTGCGGGAACACGAAAAACAGGAAGCTACGTCACCAAAAAATGTCCTCTAGATGTCTGTACAGCCTTTGACAATCTTTCAAAAACTCTGCGAGGCTGCGGCCCTCCTATACACAGGATTAGCAGTACACATAACTGATGCAAGTTTTTTGAAGTTTGTCAACTTGAAGGTTATAACTATTCAGCGTGTCATGTATCACCTTTGTTGTACTACACAAAGATGCTGTGTTCAACAAATACTGAAGCTCCTCCAGAAATTCATCAGCTGCAGCACTTGGCACATGAAAAATATTTTCAAGCTTTAATAATGCTGCAGCAAGTTTTTGTTCTGTATTTTCTGGCCTTATCAAAGTCAAGATCATCAAACTGACTTACATCACAAAAATCCTCACTTTTTGAAAAACTGGCCTCTTCAGTCTCAACTACAAAAGTTCCTTGGACTACACCATCCTTAAAATCTACCAAAGAATGCAGGCTGTGCTTCTGATTTTTGTGTGACTTGAAGGTGGTGTATACATTAGATTTGTATTCACAGCCTTTAAACATACAAGTGACTCTCTCATTGTTTTTCAAATGATGACTTATGTGCACAAAATAATCAAGTTCTGTTCCAAGGTCATTACAACCACATAAATGACAAGAAAATGCAGCAAATATGTCAGAGTGCTCCAAAGTTTTGATATGATTCCTTGACAGATGTGCCAAAAGTGAATTCCAAGTCTATAAAAAAATACATGCACGCCCAAAATGACTGTTTTAGTCTGTAATGTTTAAGAAGTTCTGAGCACCTGGACAATTCAGGCCCACAATCTTTACACTGCCACATAAACTGGAAAAACAACAAAAACAGAAAAAATGTGAGGGGGGATCAAACAACAGTTATGTTTTTTACTGTCACATCAAGTGAATGACGGTCTGCAAATGTAGCTCAGACCAGTCATGCACTTAGCCTTAATTAGACATAATTAATACTAAGAACAAAATATAAGTGAAGTAAATCATTTGCCAACTCCATAGATTAGCCACTTTGAATCTACAATCTACAATCCATTACATGTTTTCTGCACAACTGACTAAAGCTAACTGATGATGACTTGCATACATCTTTACAAGTACACAAAACATCAGATTCTAAGATTAGACACTGCAGAAAAACAGGTCCACAAATGTTTAGCTTTTTTGGTATGATGGTTTGCTAACAATCATGGAAAGCCCTCACTTAAGAACGATACAATTTATACCACACAGTTACAGAACATTTATCTTTATTGGTAGTAGATGTAGGGATCTGTCACTTAAACAGTGTTTAAACTTAATAACCACTGTACACTTGATAGTATCATTGTATGCACTGAATAGCAACATTCAGCTAATAACTGTGCACTATGAATTGGACAGCCTAATTTCTGCTGTGCCCTATCCTGAATGGCACAGCAGGTTAGTAGCAGTAACATTAATCATAGACATATTAACTTCCTAGCTGTCATAATGTCTCTAACTTTTAAAATTTCTTTCACATATTTACATTTGTGCTAAATTTCCACAGTAACAAACGTTAGAAAACACATTTAAATACAGTCAGGAATTGCCAATCTTACAAAAGTAAACATAGTAAAAATGAACATAACTTATACCTTAAAACCCCTATCTCACCTACACGGTGGCCATAAGTATGGTTCATCATGATTTACCATGAGTTTTGGCATTGTGATTACGTTTCCATCTTTCCGCGTGGAAATTGAAACATGTTAAATTTTTGGGCCACCCCCGCAGAAGCTCGCGGACTTTGCAGAAATTCACGGGACAGTAAAGTTCACACTCAATGTAACGTCTAACAGCGGATTTCACCTTGTATTTAATGTAAGAACAATATCTAGGTGACTAGCTTGTAATATTAGTGTAACTTCATGCCAACGTTACATCTACACGCTACATTTAGTTAAGTTCCTAGGATTGTGGTTCCTAGGTTCCTATGTTTTCGGAACATACAGTAATACTCATTTCTCTATCAAAACGTATTCTGAAGAGTAAACAAGGCCATGTTAAAGTAAAAATATGCCATACCAATAGTTACAACATGCTTAGTTACTTAGGAAATGAGAGAGCCTTAATAGAGCCCTAGAAGTTGCACAAGGAAAGTCTGAGTCAAAGTAAAATAATCCTGCCTCTAGAGCACAAAATGGCAGCATGGACGTGCGCAAACAGGACTGTGTGTTGGAATTCGTTTTTGCATGTTCTTTTCTAGTTACTTGTAATTGAGTAAATTTTATTTGTTTTAAACATCGACAGTATGTCTTGGTTTTAATTGAATATTGCAAGTAGAATTAAATAACACATTAAAATCTAACAAATAAGCCTGATTATTTATGAAAATATGTAAGATCTAAAAATGGTCACAATATTTTTTTTCAGTGAGGATAAAGATTAGAATTAATAGCAATGGAAATGGTCATGTTGTCCCTATTTTGGAGGGACACAAACACACAGTAATTCATTTTATATACTATACTGCAAAGTTTTAATATGTACATTTTGATAAGAAATCATTTGGTTCATTTTGCATTGTCCCCATCCTTTCAGTTGAATCTGCTTTGTTTACTTTGTTTTTGCATGCATTAGTGATTCTGAGTCTGGATAAAACCATGCTGTAAGTTGAGGTGACACAGAGGGGTGAAAAGAATTACAGCGTTTAGACACTTTGTAGCAGAGATGAAGTTTTTCTTTAGTTTTTACTTCCTTGTGGCAAGTTGTGGGTTGTCTGTAGGGACATTATTAGAATACACTTACTTTCCTCAGTATCTTGACTGGAATGTGGCTAATTGGTATTGCAGTAACTACTACAAAAATCTGGCTGTAATTAATAATCCTGGAGAACAACAGATACTTGTAGATTCTGCTAATGGGCAATCAGGCTGGATTGGGTTGCAAAGAACAGATGTGACCCAAAACATCTGGAAGTGGTCCATGGGAGAAGATGTTTCATACTCCAATTGGTTAAATGACTCTTCTTTACTTGGTACTACGGATAAAACATTCAACTGCACTTTTATCGAAAACGGATACTGGAAAAATGACTTCTGTGGAAAGTATTACCCTTTCTATTGTTCCAGATATTTGATTTTGGTGAATGAGAGTAAAACATGGGAGGAGGCTAGGCAGTACTGCACTACTAACTACATTGGTTTGACCTCTCTGCCCTATATGACACAAGTGCTTTGGGCACAAGCAGAGCTTAACCTGACCCAAACAGACAGTATTTGGACCGGTCTGCGCTTCATGGATGGAAACTGGTTTTGGCTGAATGGAGAGCCTCTAGAGACACCTCCAGGGTCAGTGTCTCCTCCAAGCACACCGGTTAATTTGCCAGCATGCCCAGCTCAACCTTACAGCTGTGGTGCCCTCAACATTAAGACCTATATATGGGAGAATCGAGACTGCAATGAGAAGCTGAATTTTCTCTGCTGGAGGTGAGATATCAACAGTGAGGATATTGAATGGATTCTGTAAATCTTAATCTTATTAATGTATTGAAATGGCAGGCTCCGATTCAGATCTGTATAATATATTTACATTTGATAAGAAATTATATTACCTCACTACATTATTGTATGAAAATTTGTTCCTTAAATTTAGACAGGAATATGTTTAAAATTGCTGGAATAATGCAAAAATGCTCTCTCTCTCTCTCTCTCTCTCTCTCTCTCTCTTCACAGCTAATTTTTCACAAATGGAAACCTCTTCAGGAAGAATGTTTGCAAAGATCAGTAGTGATACAAGCTATTGAGTTGTAAAGAGTGCTTGCGATTTTATTTATAGATAAGTGCCTTTTGAATATAAAAATTGTGGCATTGATATATTAGTCAAATCAAATAGTGTATATATATAGTAAATCTACCATGTATGAGAATTTGTTTATGAAATAATTTCCTATAACCAATAAGCACATTTCAACATCTGACCTGTAATTTATCTTTCATTCTTTGTCATACCAGTTATTCTCTACTGTGCTAGCGGATTTGTTAACAATGAAATAAAAACCTGATCTTGTCCATATAGGCTATTAGACTGATAACTGGGTGCTTGTTGTGGGGGTTTTCACTGTTATGAGGATTTGTTTGATCATCCATAGCTGGGTGCAACAATGCAAAGTTAATACAAATACACATCTATTACAAATCTACATATAATACAATTGTTTTTTTTTTTTTTTCTAAAACTGTTTATTGACAAGTTGCCCAGCATGACAATGTCCATGTGCACAGAGTGAGAGCTATGGAAAAATGTATTAAAAATTAAGTGGAACAACTTGGCAGATAACTGTACAGAGACCTGACCTCATTCCAGTGATCACTTTACAGATGAACTGGAACACTGACTGCGCTCCAGCAATCCTTGCACAACAACAGTGTCTGTCCCCACTAATGTTACTGTGGAGAAACCATAAAGTCAGAGATAGTCGCGCACACTTTACTGGAAATTTACTAAATTAATATAAAAAATGGAAACAACTAAGGAAAAAACAAGCCATTAGATTTTTAAACATTACAATGCATTTCCCACCTTTTTTTTCTATTTCCAACCAGCATTTCAAAAAAACAAATAAATAAATTCAGAATGGCAGGATGGAAAAACTAGAAAAAAGGGTGGTAAATGCCCTACAATGTTTAAAATGCTTTAAACTGGAGTTAAAAATCTTTTTCTCACTAGTCACTTACATAGTAAAGGGGTGTTTGAAGGTGGTTCACAGCCACTGCAATTGCATGCTTTAAAAATGAGTGAAACAGAAAGAAAATCAAGTACAGTGTAACCTTGGATTGCAAGTAACCAGGTTTGCAAGATGAGCAAAATTTTTTAATACATTTTGACTTGATAAACAAGCGAGTCTTGATATATGCTTACATGCGCTTCTTGCTTTGACACCAAGCGTCACGTGATCACAACTGAGCTAATGGTTATTCTCGCTCTTGCTCTGCGGAATTGTGGGTAATCGTCTCACATGCTTGGTCTCAGTGCTCACTTGTAAAGTTAACTTGTTTACAAATTATAAAATACAATTGGTGAACTTTGTTGAGAAACATAAGAGACACAGCGAATTACCAATGAATAAGTGATAGAGTATACTGGTTATATTATATATCAATGACATCAAAATATTTTGTGTAAATAAAAGAAACCACCGGGATTGCAACAACAGTTTTGTAATAAGTCTTGTTAGCAAAAAAAAAAAAAAAAAAAATTCAATTTAAACCACATTTTACAACTCTGTACTTAATCCCCCCCCCCCAATTTTCTCCATAATTTAGTCATATCCAATTCCTCCCCATCACTACACACATTAAGACTACTATGTTCACTTAGTCAGGAGGGCCAAAGACTATCACGTGTTTCCTCCAAACCACATGACACTAACTGGCCGCAATGTTTTCGAACTGCTGTTGAGGGCAGTGTGACACACAGCGCTATCTGCTCCTTACGCTTGGGTGAGCTCACAGATACCAAGATTACACTAAGTGCCTCACCCCACCCTGCTGAGAAAGCTCAGCCAATTAGCTCTCTGCAGATGAGATGGAAGTCAACAACAGCACAAAAAACTGTTAAAAAGTCTTTTTTCTTTTTTTTTTCACAGGGAAATACAGTCTAAAAACCCAGGGACGCTTTGCATCTGAATGGTCTTGGAGGTGTGCTAAAAATAAACTTTGTCAGGAAAATCTTAGTGACCTTATCTTGGTCATATGATCTCTGCTGAAGTGGTACCCCAACTAAGGTGGAGGGAGTGAGAGGAAGATATGTCAAAGATAAGAAAAAAATGGATGCAATATGCTTCTTGTAAGACTCAAGTTAAATTGCCACGTTCGTCTCTGTAGCCCTACTGTATGTTACACTGTAAACCCTAATGCTCAAAGTAATTTTAACTTAAATAATTACATTTAGTTCAAATTAATAGACCTTGATGAGTATTTAGAACTTTTTGGTATTTATGAGTTTGTAGAAATTACACTTTTCAAGTTAGCTGAACAAATTAGATATTTTAAGTAATTATAAGTACTTAAGTAACAGTAACTGTCACCCTAAAGTTCCACCAACTTAAAATCTTTCAGATTTTGTGCCCGACATCATCAGTGCAATAGGGCACTAGTGGTTCAGTGGTAGGTGTTTCACCTGTCATGCAAAAAGCCCGGGTTCAATTCCCAGCAACTGGATGAAGAGCCTGTCCCAAGCCTAGATGAAATGAGTACAACAAACTCAAAAACTGATAGTTCTGTTTAATTGAAAACATCATTACTTAAAAAAAATTATGTAACTGATTACCTCAAATTTTTCAGTTTTGCCAACTTATTCAGGTTTACAGTGTACATCTAGAACTTTTGAGCAGGTGGCACTTAATATTCTTGGGCATCTTCTAAAGACCTCTGGTAAAAATACTGTAAGTACTTCAGTGAAGAGAGGCTTTTACGCTTCCTAATTAGAAAGCGAAAACCATTGCTGGAGATTTGACTGAGGAATGTGTCATTTTGGGGCATCATGTAGTATTCATTTGGACCAATGTTGTAATTTTAAATATACTCATTATTAAAATTATGTTGGCATTTGGCATATTCATAAGTACCTTTTTCACTCTGTAATAGGTCCTGTTTGAGAAGTAAATTGTTTGTCTTTTGATATTATGTTAAATGTAGACATATTCATATGGCTAGGTTGATTTTTTAGATTTTCTGTATTAGACCATTTATTAATTGCATATAAGAAATTGAAAACATAGGGTGAGAAGGAGGTGAGACTGTGTGCTTTATATAAAAAAAATTGTATAAATAATAGTGAAGTGGCTTCATAGAGAAGATTTTTTGTTGGCAGCCAAAGTCATGATTGTGTGTGAAGGAATAAATTTACCTTTGACACAAATTTTAATATGAAAATCAGTGTATGACATAATGTATTTCGACTGTCACTAGGTTAAGTGAAAATACAGTTGAGGACTTGTGGCATGAACATTGACTATAAGCTAGAGCTATGAATTAAATTCCATTTATTCCATTCCATTTAATTTGTATAGTGCTTTGAACAAGTGACATTGTTAAACACACTTTAACAAGTCAGGAAGTTTCCAAACCAGAATTGGTAGAGGAGAATAATTTCACCTTTAATGTGAACAAAAACATGTAAATTATTATGGAAATAAGAAAGGAGAGGAGACACCAGAGCCAATCTGGGAGCTTGAGGTGAAGAGGGTGAGCAGATTTAAATACCTGGGCTCTACATCAGTGATGACCTTACCTAGACACCCAGCTGGTCAACAAAGAATGGCAGTAGCTGTATTTTTTCAGGAGGCTTAGGAGGACCCACAATGTATCATAGCCACATTATTTTCTACTGATGCTACCTTTTTAGCCTTACCTTTTTAGCTTTTTAGCTGCTGCCTTTTTTTTATGAACCATTCCATAGTTTTTAAATATATTATTAAAAAATAATAAATTATATGGATATTTTTTCTTCACTTGGAGGGGATAAAAGGTCAAGCATTGTTCTGATGTGTATGTAGTACTACTACACTCATTTTCATTTCCTCACTAAAATGTTCCTTTACTGTCATCCTCCATCTTTCCCAGTGTGAAATTGTGGAAATGTTGAGAACATTTTAATGTAAAATCACATAAAACCCAATTAAATTGTCTGTATTTGATTTAAAACTATTTTATCTACATTTTATTTTATTATTTTTTTTTTTACCAGGCTTCAGTTAAATATTCCAAAGGTGGAATAGAAAATGATTTTGATTTGGCCTTATGGCTCAGAACACCTTGTAGTGGGTACTGAAATCACTGACACGGGAGCCTTAAATGAAGTCAACACTGGTGTACATACTTTATTTATTTTTATTTTATTTTTTATTCATTTAAATTTTTATTTAGTATTTTATTTTAAGTGGAGATTAGCATTCTTGCACACTCACACACATTCACTTTACTGTGAGCTTTACATGGGGGCTCGGGGGAAGTGGGTGAGGGACGGGTGCAGAATACATAATCTCTGGTGGGCAATCCATGCTTGGGCAAGCTGTTGTAATGGGTAGAGCTGGCTGGAGTGGAATGCGAACAGGCCAGGGAGGCATGTGCGCTGGGGAACTGGCTTCTTCTCGGTGACGTGTGAGTTAAGGGGTTCTCGCTGGTGTTAGAATCTGCAGGGAGAGGAAAGCAGTAAGAACACTTTACAATTGTAATTCTACACAACCTTATGCACCACAAATTCCTTTAATATTGACTGGCTGAAAGGTGGATGGTAGGTGATTTGCTGTGGCTGATGCTGATGAATTACAGCTCCCCGCTTTTTGGAACTTTATAGAGCTGTCCATGGTGCTGGTCATACTTTGGGTGTACTTCTTTTTAGAAGATTCATCAAGAAGATGCTGTCTTATGGGGTGCACTGGCTGTAAGCCCATCGCCCCACAACCTAACAGGCAAGATCAAAAACAAAAAAGTGATAACAATATGTTGTATCTAAGAAATAATACACCGATTTCACTGTAATTTCCACAGCTGAGTACTTTATACAACAAACATGAAAAAAAAACTGAACCAGAGCTATTGTCATTTACTGTACAATAATGTGTTTTAAATACGAACATTGGTTAAATGTTGTATAGACAGATGATCAAGTTCACTAGCTACTCATTTTCTTTGTACAAAACAATTAACTGTTACATAGCCTATCTCTGTATATAAAATAAAATGTCAGACAATATTCAAATGCAAATAATTCACCCTTCCCCACTTTAAAGCTAACTCAACTCAGATACTTGGACAAGGATTACATTTAACCCTGTGGGTTTGAGGCATTTCTGAAGACCTGCAATGTTTCAGGCATCTTCTCAAATTTGTGTACATTTCAAATCTTTACCAAATTTGATTTATTTACATAGAGCACAAAATGTGCTTTTGTAATGTGGCTGATGTAAATATGTTAAATTCATGTGTGACTTTTAAAATTATGTCAATGTAGACATACAAGAGAATAAAAATTTCAAACTATATCAGAAAAACTGTGAAAATAGAGAATAAACAAACCTCACAGATTGTTTTGAACACTGGACTGGGTTAATGAAAGTATTGGGGGTGTGCCCATACCAAAACAACTAAATTATAGCACACCAGATTTCACCAGGACTCCTATTCATGTGTCAGCTGTTCACACCTATACATTCAGATTCCCCACACAAAGCCAACAACTGCACACTCCTAATGCTGTCGCCACAAATAGCTCATGTTCATTTTAGTTTTGTGTAGTCTTGTGTAGTTTTTATGTTGTTTTCCGTAGCACCATGGGCCTGGGAAACGCTGTTTCATTGTGTACTGTAAAAAGCATATATGCATTAAACTAACTGATTTCAACTTGTGGACAATGGGTAGTAGACATTATTTGTCAGATATACCAACAAACTTGCTTTTCATATGCAAAACGACAAACAAACAAACAAACAAACAAAGTGTGTACGCTGCATGACACACCAGACACTATAATACTTATAGTAAAAAATAAAGTAAAATCCCCCAAATGTGCTAATATTACTTGTAAATAATTTTACAATCACTATTAATAACACTTTAATTTAGGGAACTTATCAAGTTTAAATCCCTTGCTATCATGCAAGTCATGTGGTGTGTTGTATAGGCACTTTACAGGTGATTGGCATTTGTCAAAAAACACTTGTACACAAGCACATTTATCAAACACTGATAAATCTATTAGAGATTTTTTTTGGCTTAAATTCAGTTAATGAACTGTCATTTAATTCACCAAAATGTTAGCACTACTTACTGTTTTTTACACAGCTTAGAGAAAAAACTGGTTATGTCTATATATAATCCCCTGTTACACTAATGCACATATCTTAATGTCAAGGCTGAATATTTTCTCAGTATGCTGGAACCATGATCAGACTGCCTGCTTCACATTTGAAATTCTGGCTTCCAAGGAACTTCTGTCACGTTTTGAGAAACCTGTCGAGTTTCAAGATCAATTCAATTCAATTCAATTCAATTCAATTTTATTTTATTTGTACAGCGCTTTTAACCATTGACATTGTCTCAAAGCAGCTTTACACAATCAAAAGAATTATTGAAGTTTGTATAAAATGTGAATGTGTATGTATCAAAATGATAAGATTGTCCCTAATGAGCGAGGATGACGGCAACAATGGTGAGGAAAAACTCCCTGAGATGGAACCCATCCTCATTTGGGTGATAACGGAGAAAAGGGATTGAGATCAGGCATTCCAGTTGCTGAACATTTAAGAGAATGGCTGCAGTAGGCTCCAAGCCACCTTGGCTAGGATCGTCATTCACAGAGGTGGGGCCTTTTTTTAAAAACATTTGCACCATTCAAATATTTACTGCAGCTACGAGTCTAATAGTGGAGTGCCAATTTGGATATCTGGAGGTGTGAGATGCAAATGTGTGCCTGAAATGCAAATAATCTTACATTCTGTGGTGGTGAGAATGGCATAAGGACTGGCCTACAGTCCTAGCCTGAATAAGAATTCAAACAACAGAACATTATAAAACACCAGCAAGACATCAGCACATTACTGTATATGGATAATCTTTCTCAGATTGCAATTAAATCCCCATGTTAGATGCTCAGTTAGCTAGCTAGCATGCAAGTGTACACTTGGGTAAACGTCAAACAAATGTGGTCAAAATATAGTAGCTTTTTATGGCTTTCTATTCTACTTTTAACCAGTAGTCATGGACATGCCTTTTCCCATGAATACCTTGTAAGAAATTGAAAGGTTTACATGGCAGCTGAGTAGTATCTTGAGTAGGAATTCTTATGAGAAAGGCTATTGGAGTGATAGCAATTTTTCAGTTTTCATATGAAAAGCATTTCATTTTTATACATAGGCAATCAGGAGGAAATTCTGCAGTCATAGCGCCGTTATTACAGCATTCTATTTAGTATCTGCCTAGCTTGGAAGCAGCTGGGTTTACACACTGAAAATTAGCCATTGATGGATCTGAGAAATACAAAGCAAGATTTGTTGCAAAAGGTTACAGTCAAAAACAAGGGACTGACTATGATGAAACATTCTCTCCCACAGCTGACAATACTAGTGCTAGAGTGGTTATGGCAAAGGCAGCACAATTTTTTTTTTATTTTGTATCACATGGACGTTGGGCCTATTTGCATACACCAATTGATCACGAAATTTATATGGAACAGCCAGAAGGCTATGAACGAGAGACTTAGATAGGTGGAAAACTTATTTACAAGCTTGAGAGATCTCTTTATGGCCTTAAACAATCCAGATGATGCCATGTTACATGTATGCTAGACTGAAAATGGTTTTATACAAAACCTAGCAGTACTGTGTGTATATAAAAGAAATGCATAATCAGAAAGTAATCCTGATAGTATGGGTAGATGATCTAATCATAGCAACTAACAATGAAAGTATTCTGGCCATAGATTTTGAACAGACAGAAGGTCTAGTTAAAATTCCGCAGGAGAAATATGTGAGTAAAATTCTAGATCTATTTGACATGCAGAACTGTAAACCTAGAGAAACTGCATGTGAACAAAAGTTAGAATATTCAAAAGATGTTGAAAATATGAATGACCCAAGGAAATTCAGAGAGGCAGTGGGAAGTTTAATCTTCTTGTCCACTTGCACACGACCAGATTTGAGTTTTGTCGACAGTAGACTATCTCTATCTGAACCGACAATTCAACACTGGAACACAATAAAACATGTGTTCAGGTACCTTAAAGGTGCAGAAGATCGTCTCGGGTTACTTTGCTGTAACCCTGTTCCCTGAAAAAGCGGGAACACGCTTGAAAACGCTATGGTAAGAGGTCTCCGCTGACCGGTTGTTGAAGCATGTGTGTCAAACATGCCATAAATTTGGCTTGTATAACCTCAGTCAGGTGACGTTATCTGTCCAGGTGCAACTGGAAACATCCTTAGGTCTTTTGTCTTCAAGGACTGCATTGTGTTTGTGTGTCTGTGTAAAAAAAATAAAAAATAATAGTAAGATGGCTGAGTTAAAAAAAAAAAAAAAGAAAAAGATCCTTACCTCGGGACTTACACCAGAAAATAAAAAAGTCAGTAATTCTAGTGCTAATGGCAGTCACCCCCGGTTGCGGCCCCCATAGCACATAAAAAGTTGCTCTGACTTACACCACTGGCTAGTGCGGTGGACGTAAATCAGAAGAGTACGTACTGAACACAGTAAGTGAAGTCTTTCCTGCTCCGGAGCTGTAAATGGCGAAGGACAGAAGGCTTTGAGGACAACTAGATGCATGGCCGAGAATGGAACTTTCGGAAGATAATTCGGGCGAGGATGCAGACTAGCCCAGGGGCAAAATCTAGGCAGGATGGCGAAACTGACAGAGCCTGCAAATCCTCAGTTCTCTTCAGAGAAGTAATGGCCATTAGAAAAAACATCCTAAGGGTCAGAAGCCTGACAGGCGCTGACTCATGTGGTTTGAAAGGGGTATCAACCAGACCCTTGAGCACAATAGCTAAGTTCCATGAAGGGACTTTCACTTTAGTGGGCGGCCTCAACCGTTTAGCTCCATCATTAAAGAGGGCAACTAAAGGATGCTTTCCCCCCATCAGTCAGAACATGGCAAGCCGAAATGGCGGCCATGTAGAGTACTAGGGCATAAGCCCGAGGACAGTTTTTCTTGCAGAAACTCCAGCACTGAAACAATTTGGCAGTGGACTGGGTCTACATGTTTGGCCATGCACCAATTTTCAAATACAGTCCATTTGAGGGCATAGGTCCTTCTAGTGGAGCACTTCTAGGCCCTAGCACTTAGTGTAGTCTCAATTCCACTGGCTGGAAGACCAGCCTCTCTTAATTGGTCCCCTCAGGGGCCAGACAGGAAGGTTCCAGAGCTCGGGCCGGGGATGAAATATTGTCCCCTGCGCCTGAGACAGAAGATCCCTCCTCCCTGGAATCACCCACGGTGAGCCGTCAAGGAGAGCTATTAGATCTGAGAACCACAGTCTGGCCGGCCAACTGGGTGCTAACAATAAGAGGCACAACCCCTGTTGATGGATCTTCGCCAGGACTCCCGGGAGCAGAGCTATCAGAGGAAATGCATAAAGATGCAGTCTGGGCCATGTATGGGCCATTGCATCCAGACCCAGGGGAGGACTATGTGCAAACTGAATCCTGTAGCCTCTCTCTACAGTCTTTTGTACCCAAGGAGACATGCTTGGCAGTAGGTTCCATGCTGCCAATTTCTCTGAAAGGGGCACAAGTTTTGACACTTTGTCCAGATGGGGGGGGGGGGGGGGTGGTAGATGTTCAGCATCCTGAAACGTGGCAGGAGATGACTGAACACTTAACATTTCGCTGGACACCGCTGCTCTCCAAAACACCAGTGGTGGCGGAGATTGAACAATGGCCTCCTGAGGGTGCCAGGAAGGAGTCTTTATTCTCTGTTGGAATTTTACGCACCTCTCTTTTTGCGCTTCATGCTTCAAAAGAGCCGGACTTGGTCGGGACTGTGTCAGTACACCGCTGCCCTTGTGGCTTTACAGTAAGATACATGATGTCTGATATCGATTGAGAGCTTATTATTCAAGGACAGTGGTGTACATGGACAATTGGTCGCATGAACAGAAGTTCATGGAAAAATTACTTTATAAAAGTTATTAAAGCTTGAATTGGATGGGTGACAGCCGAAACCAGGGCCTAATGTATGCACAAAAGGGGGAACCACGTGAGGCATGGCTAAGCCTTGCAACCACATCCGATTGGACCAATCAACCATGGGACAGAGCATGTCCGAGCATGTCCAAACACGGCGTTGTCAACACGTCGGTTCTTCGTCATGACCATCTGAAGAAAGCAGCTCATCGCTCATGCTTCGTCACTTGCTGATGTACACCTTCGTCATCAGAAGAATAACCTCTTCCAATCAGCTTGGGCTTCCAACTTTGCTGGCATCATCCTCTCTCCAAGAACTCTCAATGAGACTTCGTGCCGGAACTCCAAAGTCCTGAAACGAAGAAACCCACAGAAGAAGTTCCAGAGTGTCGCCTTCGGTAACCAGGCAACCAAGACTCACCAAAGGGCTTTCCCGAAAGATGTCATTTCAACCACAAACCAATCAGCAATGCTGTGATTCCCTTCGCTAGAGGCGAACCACAGGATGAGACTGAAATATAACGCAAGTATACAAACAAAGCTGCATGCCTTGCTAAAAATTGATGTTCGTTTCATAACTAAAACCGTGACTTTCTTTGATCTAGCAAAGAGTACTACATAAACTTCATTAACTTTCACCCTCCAAACTGTTGGTATGTTTGTGTGTTGGTATGTGTGTGCCCGAATCGTTAAAGATTCGATATACCTCCGACCCAGAGCAAAAACATTACATAATGAAGGTAAAGAATGCAGAAGTCATTCTAGGGCTACTTAAAGTAACCCCTACATATTAATGGTGGAAAATGCATCAGGTATTTTGTCCACATTAAAATGTCCTAACATTATGTAAAAAACCCTTACAACTGTCAGCAGGGAATAGTACTTGGCCATAGTACTTGGTCAACAACAATGTTCAGGTAGGGGATAAGTAACACCTACAAGAATGGCAGGAACTAAGGTTACTCAGCTGAACACTGTCCATGGCAGGGACTGATAGTAAGATAGATCAACAATATAAAGAGATAGAGGAAGATTAGACATAAAATCACCCACTTTTTACAATTACATACGTTATGATTTAAAAAATGGTTTTACTCTATTCATCATAACCTGGTGTAGACTATAGGTTTCCTTTGGGATTTTGCTGACAGGCATACAAGTATTTGTTTTAAGGTTCCCTAAGGTACTATTATAAATGGTATTGTTTGAGTTTTTTTTTATTATTGTAACTGCATATCCATGTAATTACTGTACAAGGTAGAACAAGGACGACAACAACAAAAAACATCTACATATACAAAACGTACCTCACACCCCATGTCACAGTCTTGCAAATGTAAAAAAAAATATACAAACAAACTTTTAGAATATAATGGGCTAAATTAATACTAATACTAAGATTAAACAGACCAAGAATAGGAATGCATATTAGGTTAGTAGGTAGATAGGTTGCTAGAAATAAGATATAAGATGTGGGATACAACAAATTTGACCAAAAAATTGTTCGTAAGAGTGACAAAAATGTGGCATTGTGTTATCCTACATTATCCCCTCACCTTCTGGATTTATGTTCTCTAATAAAATGTGTAACACTCATAGTTTTTAGTAGTGTCCACCTTTGATCATGAACCAAAATGTCTTTAGTGTATAGCAAAAAGAAAGTAAATAGCTCTTGTAACATGCAAACTCTGGACATAGTATCAGGCTCAGGTTTCTTTATTCAATTCAGGCAAGTTAGCAGCATTAAAGTAGGGCATCCAATCATACACACTGTTCATGACAAAAAAAAACAATACAATACAATACAATTCAATAGAACAAGTGTTTATGCAAAAGAGTGCTTAGTCAAAATTTCCCTTAAAAAAAAAAAAAAAAAAAAGATGGCTTCAGGACATGTACTTTTTTGTTCTACAAGAAATAATAATCTCTGAATCTCTGTAAAGCTGAAAATGTCTATTTAAGGCACTTTTCTTGGCCATTTAACAATTTGGTTCAGAGAATTCTTATGTTTTTAAAGAAACACTCTTGGACCATGACACAAAATAAATGTCTCAATAAAAGCACAATAAAACATGGACATCAGAGTTGGATTTATGTTAAATACAGACAGTTTGCTGAGACAATGTAAGCATTAGTGCCCTTTCTTACAAATAGTTTGACAGTGTAGATTCAAAGTTTAGACTAGAATCAATGATTTCAAAGTCTGACCTTTAATTGATATGGCATCATGACTGTGACCACTTTTTATTATATTTATAATAGAATAAATTAATAATCAGATAGTGACTGCTTTCCCCATCCTGAAGCAGGCTTACAATATACAGAGTCATCTGCATATTTTAGAATAAATCTATTCAAATCTATTTTCATATTGACTCTGACACATGTTTGAATAATAGATAAAGAGGAGAGGTGAAAGTATACACCCTTGTGGTGAGCTAGTAGAAGTGCAGACAGGGTCAGACAACACTCCACTGATTCTCAATCTCTGTTCTGTCATTTAGAAAGTTAAGAATCCTCACCATACGATTCTTAGTCAAATTAAAATCATCTAAATGGCAATTAACTAAAATATGGGGCTGTATTATGTTAAAAGCTGAAGAAAAACACACAAATAAAAGCCTGTTATGGGATCAGTATCCATTCAGGTGATTAAAAATTAAATTTAACGTAAATACAAATTGTAGAAAGTCAAGCAACTCTTCAGGTGATTAAAAAAAAATCTAATACTTTTTCTATTTCTACTACTATTTCTACTAAATGTTATCCTACTTTTTTCAAAAGTCTTTATTACAATCCAGGTGACTGACTGGTCTAAAATCATTTCACGTTTAGGGCTGCCTACTTTAGGAACAGGACTAGTGGCATCTTTAAATACTTTGTGGTACCCTTTGTTCCCTTAGAGAAGTATTACAAATGTAATGAAAGACAGGGCTGGGCTCTGTTGCACATCATTATAATGGACAACCACAAATTCTATCAGGCTCAGAAATTTTGTTCGTTTTGTTCAATGTTAAAGTGCTGTGTGTGTGTGTGCCCGTTGATCCAGTGTGTGCCAGATTATTTACCATGCCAAACCAAGCTTATTGACTTTCATACACTCCTTCAGTTTGTATTTACTGTATATCCCCTTTTTGCTTTTACAAATACAGTATATGCACTTTTTGCTATAAAAATACAGTATATGACCTTATTTCCTGCTGAAAAAAAAAAACAAAAAAAAAAAAACAGCACAAATCAGCATAGCTGGTTACCATTATACCAGCATATGTGGTGTTTTGGTGCTGGTATGCTGGTCATCCAATATGTAAAATATAAAACAGAATAAGTATAAAATCAGCTTCATTGACCAACACAAACAATATTAACATTGTGTAATATGTAACAATATATACAATATGCACATTTGTAACAATATGATCATTTAACAATGAACAGCAAATAAGTTTTGATAAAAAAATTAATAACAAAAACAAAACATGAGACCAACCTCTCAGAGACACTTTCACACAGTTACTTTCACACCACAGGAGTGTAAATGAGTGAGCTGACATATATAAGCATATAAATGTCACCTCTTTCACCTAGTGCAAAGTAAATGTCCAGGATTGAGGGAAGAGTGACACAGATGATCTTATACACAGAAGGCACATTTCTGGCATACTGTAAATATGGCCGTGCAAACAGACATTCAGGGTAAAACAGTGGAAACAGGAACAGTGCACTATGTGAGGGGGTGTTAGGTTTGTAAAAGCCCACTTTTACACCCTATACACAGTCATACATCTTTCGAAAAGCAGTTCTTGTTTAACTCAAGACACAAGTGAACATCACATACTTGGCATTTCCATGGTGTTTATGGCTGCTTACCATAAACTGATTTGCAATTCACACAGACCCTGTGACTAGCAGTGGCAACATTCCTGGCATCTGAGGTCAGTCCATGTGCTGGTTGTATGCAGTCACAGGTGAGGCCTTATCGTGTGGTCAACCGCTTAAAAAAATACAAGAGATCCATCCCAAATCCAGACCCCAGTCGTGGTCGAGGTTCCCATGACATAGTTATGGTCTGTCTGTATCTTGCCTGCTTGTTTGCATTTGGTGTCTATAAAACAGGTGGCTGATCATTTTCATGGCCACAACGGTTTATAAAAAAGAAAAAAGAAACATTAGTCATGGTAACAGCTTGCTGGAATCTCCTCCTTCGTTCTCTGTTTAAGTCTCAGTGTTGTTCTGAGGTAAATCTAAACTCCTCCCACTGTCCAGAACATTCTGTAGAGCTTCAGAAACCTGTACAGCGTATAACATCTTCCACATGTACAGGAAAATTATCGGTTCTACTGTGTGTGTGTGTGTGTGTGTGTGTGTGTGTGTGTGTGTGTGTGTGTGTGTGTGTGTGTTTGGGGGCGTGGCCTTGTGTGTAGATTACCCTGACTGTTTCCCTGTGAACAGCGTGTGGGCGTGTCCTGTCTCAGGTCCTTATCAGTGAATGAAGTGTGGCAGAAAGACTGTATCTCTCCTTAGATTCATATGGATTACATAAAGTTAGAATATTTATTTTTGATTAAGCTTCCTACATTTAAAAGTAGACACTTTAAGCTTTCTACAGATGTATATGTATAGATATATAGATATATGGATATGTGTGTGTTCATTTTAGTTCATTTTAGTGAAGTGTTTCAAAAAGATTTTCGGGGAGACTGAGACGGCAGAAAGCGCACCCTGTTTATTTTCTTTATTTTACAAAGGCACAATGTTTTATTGATATGTGAGTGTACATTGACAAATAAAGACAGAAATCGATGCATTACTCATATGTGTATGGTTAAAAATGATGGAACATTTCAAGTTATTTTGACGGTTACCATAAATGGTCCCACCACCAAGAGACGGGAGAAAACGCTGCTGAATTGAGGCTGGTAAGGTGGACAATAAACTGGCGACGTGACAGAGTCAGAGCGTGGCTTAAATAGGAATTGGAATTACATCAGTGATAGACAACAGGTGTGGAGAGCGGGAAGTGAGGTAGTGAGATGAGATTTTTACAGGGGTGGGGCTAAGAAAGACGCATCTTGGTTTATTAATCTGCTCACTCAGTTTAGTTTTAGTATTCAGTGAGCACCGTTTGTTTGGTTTGTATATCTACTTTATAAAACTCAGAAAGACCTTTTATTTGGGGTAAAGTGCCTAACTTTTTTCAGCTGTAGGTAAAAGAGGTGCCGAGATATGCACAGGAGCTCTATATTAGATGGACATATGCAAGCCCTAACATTCACAGAGGTACAGTATCTCTTATTAATATGCACTGTAGGGATGAACAAGCCCCAGAATGGGCCATCAAGATATTACTTTCCCGGAGCCCCTCTTCGCAGACTGCATGACGCCAGCTCCTAAGCTTATTGGTCTTCTAAGACAATGCAGACTCCCTGACATCAGGAAGCAGGGAAACTTAACCAAGCCCGGAAAAGGGGGCCATGCGGTGCCTGGAGCTGTAACAATCCAGGCGACCTCGAACTCCAACCACGTAAATTGGCAATCTGGTAAACAAAGGAGACAGTTTTACGCCTTTGAATGGGGAAAACACCCTCCCTAACTTAGCTCACTGATACTTTTGGTGACCTCCAGAGACAGGCCTTTCCGTGAACAAAGGGACGCATGGCAGAGACACTATTGCAGATCATCTTTAAAGCACGCCAATGGGGCAAACTTATATCTGTGTATTGTTACTCAGCATATTTAGTGTCTATATGTACCTCTGCTTATTCTACCTTAGAGTGTGTAATCAACAGGTATAAACCCCTTTTAACTGGATAAAGACATGAATGAGTGTATGAGATATGGGATGTGTGGTATCTACCGAAAGCTTATCTTATTCAAAGCATGCTTATGTACATGAAATGTTAGTAACATGAACAGAGCGTGTGTAAATTTAATTCATAAAAGCTATTAAACTTTCCAACCGGATGAGTAACACGTGATGGCCGAAAACCTGGCCTAATGTATGCATAAAAGGAACCACATCTGATTGGACCAATCACCCGTGGGACGGACCGGCAACAAAGGGTTAAAGCGCCAGGGTTCGAGCACATCGTTGCGTCTTCCAACGTCATCCAATGACTGAACATCAACTTCACGTCTGAAGCAAGCTCTCCCGTCGCTCGTCCACTGTTGACTCTCGCTCTGCGTCTGACCGGCAAGCAAGCTGCTCATCTGCTCTTTACGTTTCACGAAACTTTGTGCCAGCAAGCAAGAAGGGCTTCCCCGAGAGACATCATCACAGTGCCAGAGCACCAACCTATCAGCAACGCCGTGATTCCCTAACACCGAACACGAATCACAGAGGAAGACCGCAGCGCAACGCAAGTAAACAAACAAACCTTCATACCTTGCTGAAATTGGTGGTCACGTCATAACGAAACCGCAAGAATAAACCCAAGGCTCTGCTCTTGTGACTTTCTTTGGTCTAGTAAACAGTACTAGGAAATTATGTTAACCATCATTTAATATGTGTGTGTGTGTGTGTGTGTGTGTGTGTGTGTGTGTGTGTGTGTGTGTATTGTAGTATAGTCAAATAAATTATTGTTTCTTGATAAAGAATTGTTGTCCTGGTCATGTATTTTTAAGTTTAAACATTTGCCCAGATCTTATGTTACCTTGCTCATAATTAAGGAATACAAGATTTTGTATTATCATTAATGGCCATATGATAAGCAGAGTCATACTAAAAACTGGAAGCGTATGCTATAAATTTTAACCCAGTTTAATAATTTTAACCCGAATCCCTAAAGATTCGACCTCTGAACCAGAGCTGAAATCCTACAACACACATACCCCACCTTCATTTCCCTGGAGCGTCAATCTCCCAGTCAAGTTGAATTGATGCACCAAAGTCACCAACACCCAGTATGACATCATGGGTCTGTTTTGTTTCTATAAATGCCAGGATTCAACAGTCTTCATAATCTTTTTTTTTAAATGAGTGTTTCCCTTTTGTAAATAAGTTTATTCCCAGGTTCCACAGGATGACAGAAGGCAGAGGAATTCTACTGTGTTTTTTAAAATGAAGCTCAACTCCTCCTCGTTTCCTGGAGTAGTTAAGAAGAGGAGTCTTCTGTCTTTTACTCCTCAATCTTCCGTGGGATTTGGGGCAAAAGAACAGCCTTGAAAAACCATCACGTTTATCATACCATATCTTGCATTGCCGATTGGGCTAAAAAGTCCTGACATGTGTATTGCATACTAGCTTGGCTGGATTACAAACTATGTCTATCTACAGTAGCAGCACAGAACCAAAGCCAGATCACAACAAACTGAATTAAATTAATACTTTTCTGCCAGCTCCAGAAATGCTCTTCATAATATGATGAAACCAACATGATTAAAACCAAAAAAAAAAAAAAAGAAAAAAAGTTAGCAACATAGATGCCACAATATAATGTAAATATTTTATATGAATTACAGTGAAATTGGTGGTCAAAAACTGTGAAAAGTCCTTCTATGGTCCTTCCATCCAGGACCTGTAATAGTAAATACACAGCAAAAATAGAGAAATCTGGACGAATAAGTCTAAGGGCAGCTTTAAATGTAAATGCTTCTCAGGAACAGCAAGTGGTGATGTAATATTAGAAACATGAGACTGGTTATGGGGCTAGAAAACTGTAGTCGTTTTACATTAAAAGGAAAATATTTAAACATTAAGCTTTATTCTCAATTAAATAACGATGGTTGTAAATTCAAAAGCCTGAACTTTTTTTTTTCTTTCTTCAGTTTCCCCAATTTCCCTATTTTATCCATTGTTTTGTTGTTTTCCCCATATGACTGGCACTAAAGTGTGTAAAATATTTCTACATGAAATATGTGAATAGGATTTGATATTAAAAATATACATTGAACCTCAATTTATTATTATCCTGCATCTTTACCATATATTGTAACATTATGTAACATTTACTTGTCCAAAGCAATAGGCTTACTGTGGACAAAGCTGTTTTTTGCATGTACACAAGAGACTTTATGTACTGTATTGCGGTGTTTGGAGGTCTGGGGTCCGTTCTTTGTACGGTTGTAATTTGGTTCTCCGAGGACACCTGTTGTTGATGATTAGTATAGCTGGATTAAGTTGTCTAGGATTATTGCGCTGGGATTATTGCGCGTCCATGCGTTGGTTTAAAACGCGATATGCAAAAAAAGCAAAAATTTTTTCTCAAGCGGAGAATTTCAAACTTTAATAAAGATCATTTTAAATAAAAATAATTCATAAATGCGTGGGTGCTGCCCATGTTACATGTTCCTTGATATGTTATTTTATTTATATGTGCGTGTTTCAATATATATTGTGTATACACAAGTATAGTAAGAAGAAGTATATTGTCATGCTGTGCTAAAGGATCCGCAATACACGAGGAATTTGAAAAACTCTGCGAATAATCCTCACACCTTCAGTAACCGGTTGCTCTCTCATAAACGGACAAGACATGGCTGCGACAGATTTGAGAAAATTACCTCCACTTATATAGACGCAATCAGGGGATAGAATATTGCATATTATTAGACACACACGGAGA